>WYDF02097411.1:0-10729 GCA_009867245.2 Adranes taylori | reverse complement strand
ATCAAATATCAATAAACTAATTTTGCACACATCTCGTACATCAACTCCTCTACATTTCTCCTCTCCTCTATTTTTCTCTACATCAAAATATTAAATTTTACAGTTATTACATTATAATTACTGTAAAATTTAATATATTGATGTAGAGAAAAATACAATGGAAATCAGGAAATTTTCTAAAAAAACATTCAATAAATTTTATATTATGATGTAAAACTGTTGAAATTTAATAAGTTTGAAATATCAAAAAGTTTAATAAGATTCAGAGATCAAGTGTTCAAATTATTATTAATTTACATAACTTTAAATAATGTAAAAGTGTGTAATGAAGAATAAGTTCAAAGATAGTTAATTGTAATCGTTTAGAATGGAATGAATTTTGAAGAAAATTAATAATATCAATAAGTGTTTATAAAACAAAATAAATGAATTTTAATAATTTGATATTTATAATATTTAAAAAAAAAATATATAAGTTAATATTCAAAATAAAATAGAGAAATTTTATTGACTTTGCTGCTTGTACTTTGTAGAAGTTTAATAGTTAATATGGAAAATATTAATAAAGAGAATTTGACGGCTCTCTATTCTGATAGTTGAATTCAGCTATCAGTCTCTCTATTCTGACACTGATAGTTGAATTGACTCACCCTACACCCGACTCAATAAAAATTACCCGTAAATCTAGATCAAGTTATGATTCTTCTAGATCAACTAGGAGAATCATAACTCGATCTAGATTTAACCTAGTCATTAATAAAAATGTATAAAAAGACACTTCATTTCTTTTCCTATTTATTTTTATAATAATAAAGATTTATCTTGTTTAGTAGATTGCACCGATACAATAGAATAGCTCGTGAGCACCTTGAATTAATTTAGTCAAGAGCTCATACATATATAATTTTAACCAGGAAGGAGAAAGTTATAAAATAAGATCGAATATATGTTTATTTATTTGTCCTTAAACTTAACAGTCTTTACCTGTTAGTAATACAGAATATTAAAGTTAATTGTTCTTCTTAAGCTTCATAGATTACAGCCATTAGTGTTAAAGGCCGCAAAATTAATTTTGTTTGTTTATAAACCTTAATTCCATACTTGTGCTCAAGTAGATTCGTATTTTGCTCCATAGTCATAGTCAAGTTTGCGCCAAGAACCCTCTGAATCAGTTCAATTGGCTAGGGCTGTAAAATATACACCCTTAGTCCGTCAGTAAGGTCGGCACGATTAAACTTTTTCCCTAGATTTTAAATGTATCTTCATTTATCATTTTTGTTTTGTAATACCGGAAAATATTCTGACATGCTCCCTTTTGTGAGTAGAGGAAAACAACAGAGTTCTAGGTCACTTTCCTCATAAGTAGAGTCAAAGCGTATTCACCATTCCGCTTACATATTCTTATAATGTATTAAATATAATGTATTAAATACTGGCAAATACTTCGGACGATTCAGGTTGCATTCACCATTCCACATACCTTTTTTTATAGAATATGTTAAAATATTGGCGAATGCTTGGGGTCAATTTTCTTCTACTTTTTATTCAATTTGTTTAGTTCGCAGTCTACGCCTCGCTTCTAGCGATTAAGTAGTTATTACATACTACGTATATTACATACTACATTGAACATTCTAAGTGCCCCCAGTACTTCCAGTGTGCCGTCTCTGTGCAGCATGTCTGGCCCAAGTCACGCGATCGATTTCAAGTTAAATGATGGCTTAACTAGATGTATGTACTTAAAGCTAAATTTATTTTCCAATTGTTGACATTTACTACGATAAATACAACATTGTTATACGTAACGTTGTATACGTACATAAGCAGACTAGAAGCATAGACAAAAAGAAGGTAGTGGGAGGACAAAAATGAATCAAGGACTAGAAGAAAATAAATGCTGGTTTGAAAGAAATACAAAAAAAAATGTACTGGCGCCCAAAGGTATTAAGATGCACAAAACTAATAGATCGGATGGCATCCTCTTAGAAATGCTTAAAAAATAGAGATCAAATTTATAAGCGGAACTACAGATTAATGTATCTAGGACATGGTTGCATTTGGAAAACTCCTAGAAGTAAAGATTTCTCTTGTCCAAAAGAAAGTTGTAATAACAAATAAAATATTTAAAAAAATTAGACAATTGAACGTAGTCAGCCCACTTTTCCTCATATATAATTTATTCAGAGGAATATCGTAGAATTAAGTCTGTAATTCTTTGTACACATTTAAGTTTAATATTGGGTTCACAATCTTCTTTTAACTTGTTATGTTAATATTACATTTCATGTCAATTATATAAACATTGCATATCGTTTCAACTTGTATTGATGATTTATGTATAACATATAATTATTTAAACTGTTTGTATGAACATTCTTCATATTAAGTGAATGATCGGTTTAGTTTAATGTTAATTAATTTATTCCAATGGACGTTTAACTACCTGTAGTATTATTGTGTATATATAGGCATGTACAGTGCATTATGTTTAAGATTCAATCTATGTTTAATTCTTAAATCGATATCTATACGCTAATTAGGATGCATTCACTATATAAGTGCTAAATATATGTGTTAACTATGTATTAGATAAAATTGATTTCACCCTAAAACTTTATTCTTTAAATTCATATTCTAAAAAAGTTAGAATACAACATGAGTAATGAGCAACTAGGAAAATATATCCCTGAAAACCGTAGTAAGTCTAACATATTCTATATAGAACTCTACATATATTTGCTGACTATCAGAAGGCACTTGATTACATCAACACCTGAAGCGTCTTTTCATTAAGTTGTCTGAAAAATAAACTGTTCAAATAAGGTATAATAGCAGTCTTCTCTTATGTGTTTTAGCCATAACGCCGTACTAATTAACCTGTGGCAGAATTGGCTTAAAGAATCACGAAAGGATAATATTTGACACAAGATTAGCGGATAGATAAGTGGAACACCTGGATAAGGGAACAAACAAATATCGGCAGTCCTTACACTAAGCTGATGTATAGGATTTGCAGCCCTTATCTAGATGAAAGAAGTTAAAACTAGTGTTGAAACAACAGTTTAAACACATGGCATATAAATAATTAAAACAAAAATCCGTCAGCTCTACAAATATTTTCGTACATTGAGCAAACAATATACGTATTTCGGAGTTCCCAATATAGGACGCTGATATCAATAATCAAAGACGTTGGTTGCAACGTCTTTGGGAATAGTTTAAAATACGGACGTAAGAACTCAGCGGTATAAAAAAAATATACGAAGTCAACAGTACAGAAATGGTGAGTAGTGACCACCAAACAAACACGAGAAAATAACCAGCATTTTTGAAATATTTATACCACACATTTTTAGATTTTCTTATTTCATGTATTTTTCTAAATTTTGTATATATATATATATATATATATATATATATATATGTATTTCAGTTTTTTGGTATAATACAACAGAATCATAATTTACGTGATTTTAATCACAACTAGTAAAAATGGATTAAAATTAAAACTCTACCTTCAGCAATGTGCTAAAACACGGTGTTCGTGATTTTGTAAAATAATTTTCTAATAATTCGCTATTGAAGTGTAAAAATAATGAAAAAGGATAAGTAACTAATTCAAGCATTTTAGTGTAGATTTTATGATGTATAAATATAAATTTCATTTATGTAAATATACAACCAATACTATGAGTAAGCGCTTTCACCAAATATAACATGAAAGATAGTAAACGTCGCGTCAAAGTTAACTGATATTAATATTCAGTAACTAAATTAATTATTTCTGTAAGTACGTATTAAATACACTAATTAAAAACTTGTTAAATAAAATATTATTTCTCTATTAAAAGTAACACATAAGTTTAATTATACAATCAAATTCAATTAAAACTAATGTAAACATATTTCATCTACTTACATATATTAATTACATATAAGTAATAACTAACTACATATATTAATTCCTAAAATAAATTTATATTAATGTTTATCAAATTTTTGGCCTCAATGATTAAACCACGCTGATAATCCGGAAAGAACTCGTGAACTTATTAAGAGGAATATTGATACCATTTATTCACAATTATGAAATAACATATTTACATTTTTAATGTAAACATTTTTCAATTCCCCTCTTATCCAATTCCGTCCTAGCCTAGGAAATGCCCTAGAAAATGGTTTTATATCCATCATAGCCATGATATAATTTTCAATTTGAAAGGTGTTGTACTTCTGAAAAATACAGTTTGTTTAATATCTAAACTGACATAGAGAAACAGCCACATTTCAGTTCATAAAATATTTATATATTTCACCATTATTGCTATCACATATACATACATCATGACACAATTTGAACTTTAGTCTACCATTTAACAATGGAAACACAACTATGTGCGACCTGCCAATTTTTCGTCTGTATTAATGTTGTGTCGGTTTTTCCACATAAACTTAAAATCTCTTGTTATATATTTTAGTATTTTAATTCAAATATGCTTACAACTGAAATGTTTGCTTGACGGATAATGCGAGTATTTTAGCGCGAGTAGAACATATGCAAACACCCATCACGTTCATATATTCGGAATAATAATACTGAGGTGTTTTTCTCGACTGCGGCAGACAGGTTGAGATTGAGTACAACCCCTCACTCTTCTCTTAGCATCGAGAAAACACAAGACTTAACTGACACTCCGTGTAGCAAGGATTTCTTTCAAGGATACATTCATGCTGTTGTTGGCGTATAATAATGCATTCTGTTCAACTTAAACAACTCATTTCAATTTGGCAAATAGTTTATTATAATAATATTGCTGTTTCATAAATAAATTATGAAAATACTGAATATAAAAGGTTTCTTAAATCAATATTTAAATTAATCAATATTAAAGAATCTAAAACTACGTTTACTCAGTTATTTAAATTAAAATATATAAAACAGTAATGTATATTAAATTCTACATAGAACTTGAATTTATGAAATATAAAATTGTGGCATCTAAAGTTTAATGTAAGAATTTATGAATTACATTGATTATATAAAACTTTGGATATAAGCATAAATTTCAGTAATTAGAAACACTACATGGCAATAAATATTTCACTTTTATATCTATTATATTAAAATTTCAAAATTGCGTTTTTAGAATAAAATTTTAAGTAAAGCACTAGTTAATACAGTACCTTGAATCATCTATCTGTTTTAGTGTCTAATATATAAATAATCCTTTTACCATTCGAATGAGGCCTCAAACTCCTAGATTCCCAAAACATGGATTAAAGAAAATAATTCAGAGAAAAATAACTATTCGCTAATTGATCATCATTGAGAGAGACAACCAGACTCATAATTATTCCAATTATTCGAAAGTTACAAAAACATAGAATTCGACAATTTAAAAAGATATGTTTCACATTTTTTCACATTAATTTGGAGTGTTAAACCAATGATGAAATAAAGGAAAAACAAAGGAAAAATAAAGGAAATAAAGGATAAATTAATATAGAGAGTGGATTGTTTAGATCTTATCATTATCCATAACATTTATGAAATAAAGAAAAAAAATTAATTAACATATAGAGTGGACTGTTACCATTTGTTTACCCCTTTATTTAAGTTATCCAAAACATTTATTACCTTTGACACGAAGCAGTTCTTACGGATGTTTGTTTTGGAAAAAGAATTATTTTGTTTCTTACAGTGACAATTGCAGAGGATGAGTGTTAATTCATTAAATTACATCTTGTGAAAAATGTTAGAGATCCATTATGTGCTACAAATAAGTTAAATGTATAGTTAATGTTTCCATACCTCTGGAATCCTTTCTTTCCCTTTCCAGATATCATAAATGCCTCTAGTTAACATTTTCATCCATTCCATATCCAATTCTTACCTCACACACCGGCATCCCTTCCTCTACTGAAATTTCTCCTGAAAATTCAGTGGGCCCAATGGGCCTTACATCTTCTACTGAAATTTCTCCATAATCAAGCACTCTTAGCCTATATATATATATATATATATTCATCCTCCTTTTTTTTCATTTTCTTTCATTTCCTCGTTATCACACAAACTCTTTCTACATTGCCTTTCCAATTCCTCTATTTTTATTTAAATTTTATTCCTACAACCACCACTTACTCACCGATTTCTCAGATATTTACACATTCCTTTTATTGCCCTAGTTGTTAATTATATTGATGACAAGAACTATAAACTCTGATTAAATCATTAGAGATTTTGCTGATACAAAAATTAGACGCTTAATCTCAACAACATTTGGTTTTGGGTTTCATTTTTATAAGCAATTTAAAGAGCTGCTATCCAGTTTTTTTTTTCCTGTTTCTTTTTTTTTTTAATGAAAGAATATAGGGCTCCAATTACAATAAATAAATAACTAGTGGTTTAATGTTGAAATACATTAGGAGTTGTAACAAAATTGTCCTATAAAACTAAATATTAAATAAAAGCCAATATAAAGTTTAACATTTTTATTGCAAATTAATTTAAAAACTTGTTAAAACTTTCCTTGATTTTTTGTTGTGTACAACAATACATTTCATTTGATTTACTCAAAGAGATGAGCTGCTTAGTCATAGACATAGTTATACACATCGATACATCTCATAGATGCATCGTCACACAGATCCATAGATATATCAACAAAGATACAATTCCTCTGAAATGGTCTAGATACAATGTTTTGTTTTGGCTTCTTCAGTTTGTCTTATTATTTAGCGCTCCGAAAAGGATATTGATTTCCTCTGGACTAAGCTAGCTACTTATTTTTCGGCGCCTTCAGGTTCTCTTATTCCGACCTGAGGAGAATATTGATCTCCAAGAAATATTCAATCACGAAATTTCTGTTGGCGGGGAATCCTCCTCACTTTGCACTTTTCCAAACAAATTACTTTCCGATTCATAGATATTGGAAAACTTTCTTGCATCCGTACTCCATTTCTATAATTTCTGAAGAAAAATCTAAAGCATCGGTGAGTGTTTAATTAATTGTTCTTAATGCCTAACCTATAAATATTATATAATAGAGTAAATTATGAAATTAATATTTCTTATTACTTGTATCTCGAAAAAATTTTTACCCCGTCCGGTAGTCGAACCCAGACCTCTCGATTGCTCTTCCAATTGAACTAACAGGCACTTATTCGAAGACACAAATAATTTTTAATATGTATTGGTTTTCCGTATCTATTAAGATATGCAACTTATGCATCAGCAATCAAGAGGCCCGGGTTCGAGTCCTGATCAGTCTAGACATTTTTTCGAGACACACGTAATAAGAAAAATTAAGAGGTTTAACCATGAAAGATCAAATATTCAATTATAAATATTATATTTGCATCAGATAATATTCGGGTATTATCCAATTGCGTGCGGTAGTCAATTTAATGCTTGCTAATAATTCCAGTCCGAAAAAGGTTACCGATCAATTTGCTCACAGAAAAGAACTTATAGGAATTACCCGCTTATAATTGTTCTCCAATAAATGCGGAATAAATTTATAAATTTACAGTTTTGTTGCTTGTCATTATAAATAGTAAACGTTCTAAACTGGAAAGAATGTTTAATGAATATACTAAACCTACGGATGGTAATTATACATTTTGAACAGACTGAAAGATGGCGTTAGGTGGTCTAAAACAAGTTACGCATCAAATGAAAACAAATTTTTACCACAAACATTTCCTAATAATTTAAATATATATTGATTGAACTATACAAGCATTTTACATACAAATGATCGAACTATACACGTATTCTTACCTGAAAAAGGGTATATTTCGAGTTTTTTAGAAATTATTGTTCGAGTGCAAAGCACGTTCTTATCAACAACTACTTTAGCTTCGGAAGGGTAAGTGCTAAAACTAGACTCGATTAAGTTCTGGAATTACTGTTTTCTAATCCGAGATATTTTATGGTATTAACCAATAAAATGAAATATTGCTGGATTGTAAAGGAATTGCAACTTCTACCCTTTATAGTTTTTTAAGGATAATATGTTTCAAGTATAGAAGCCTAGAAACTAATTTACTACAAGAAGACATCTATAAACGGGATTTTCAGTTGTCAGCTTTCATAGACTGCCTTTTCTGGACAACTGAATCCGTGTTTCTTCATCATCTTTAGACAACAGCAAGCAGGTTTTTCGTATTTTTGTCGGAATTTTGTATTTTTAGATGATAAAGCTGAAATGAAAAATTACAAAATGAAGTTATGAAATGTTAAAGTTAAGCAGTCAAAATACTTGGAGCAAATCTGTAGAAGAAGCCTGCGAAGAAGATTGAAAGGATAGAATGTGGAAATTTCTTAAAACAATAAGTAAAAATGATGAAGAAGATGGTGCATTTAAAGATACAAATCGGGAAGTTAATGTTCAAGGATAAAATGCGGAAATGTGTGCTGATCATTTTGAGAAACAATTTACTAATTCAGCTAACTCAATTGAATGTGTTGAAGAAGCGGTAGAAAATTCATTATCTATGCTTAAACATATGGTGTTGATAAATGTTATTCCAATAGAGGTTAGTGAAATTATAAGTATAGTAGATAATTTAAATCAGATAAAACCTCCATGAATTACAAATTCAGAAATTACATTGGAATCACTTTTGGATATTATAAATAAGTCAAATATGGTGTGTTATTTTTCAAGCAACTAGAAGAATGCGGTTTTACTAACACTTCCCAATAAGGATAAAAACCGTGTAGTCCCGGAGAATAAGGGGCCCATTAGTTTATTACGCAGTTTTCAAAACTTGCGGAAATAATTATGAAAAATAAAATGAGGGATTCAGAAAGAAACTCGCAGCAGTTCAACAGGCAGGAAATTTGAATGCAAAAGTTTATCAACCCCGGAAAAGGGCACGTTTCTTATTCCATGATTATTCGTTAAAGGACAATTCGGGCGTTTCTTGTTGTAGCGAAAGCGTATGATCGAGTGTGGAGAAATGGACTATTATTCAAAATGAAACCATTGAATTTTCCACTAGAAATTATCAAATTTATTCAAGCATTTTTGTCAGGAAGAAGTTTTCAAATTAACATTTGGCAATGAGCTATCCCGCAGAAGAGTAGTCGAGAAAGGGTTATTACAAGGATCTCCTCTTACGCCAATATTAGTTAATATTTTTGTTAGTAATATGCCTAAATTGCAACATTTATAAAATACAGAGGTGTTAATCATGCGTGAGTCATTATGTATTCAAGAAGTAGGTTGGAGAAAAGTTTGCAAATTATTGGAGATTCTTGCGACCTTTGTAAATTAGTATCAATACACAACAATAATTAAATTTGGTAAACTAAGGGAAAGTGAAGAAACTGTTATAGTAAGGAATAAACAAATTAAACCAAATAAAACGGCAATGTATTTGGGATGCCTTTTCCATTGTAAACAAACGTAGTTAGAGAAGCTGTTGCAAGAAAGACAATTAACAAATTGTATTCAATTTTGAAATACAATTCTAAATTATCCATGAATGACAGGGCTAAAATTATGAATTGTGTTATTAGGCTACCATTAATACATGGGTGTGAATTATGAGCAAGCACCGCTCCGATAGCTGAAGCATTTAGTAGAACGGCACAACATAAACGGCACACTCAGAAAAACTATAGAC
Source organism: Adranes taylori (assembly GCA_009867245.2). Taxonomy (NCBI): domain Eukaryota; kingdom Metazoa; phylum Arthropoda; class Insecta; order Coleoptera; family Staphylinidae; genus Adranes; species Adranes taylori. Next base: position 1,093 of record WYDF02097411.1, on the reverse strand, counting down.
GCTCCTTCATACATCAGAAATTAATGGACGCTCCTCAAATGCTGAAGCTGGCATTGGAAAGAAAAAATCAATTAATAGATAGATTAAAAAATCATCCATATGAGGAATTCAATACAATAAGCGAAAGAATTAATGCATAAAGAAGCAATAATCAAGCAGTATGGCTCATTAGCATACTGGTTGGAAAACAATCCCCAATCATAAACGTACAGATGAGATGAAAGATGTAAACCAAAAAAACATTCAAGTACATTATACACTTACCTGAGAAAGTGTATATTTTAAGAAAAATTTGTAGTATGGATAAATTTATAATAGAGAAATAACGCAATATAGAAGTCATTCAAGCAGTGGACATTTATGTGTTTAAAATCAATAAAACAAAAAACCTTGTCAACAGTGAGCGCGAAGAGATAAAATAGAATTGCATTTCCGTGTAACGCAAATTTTTAATATTTAAACTTACACGTGCTTAAATTGTGATAATGTTAATTTGCTTTTTCTACCAATGGATATAATTTGTGATTTTAAAAAGGCGAAACATATAGGCGTAATAAAATGTAGATTTATTGGACAGTTCTAAAGATTAATTGACAGTTTTGATGGATGCGCAGTGAAAATCTATTAATGATTAAATCAGTTCTTTTAAATGTGATAATAAATGTGATTATATTTTGAAAATAAAATTATTTGTTCTTATTTTAACGCATTAGTAGCGTCATTAGCATTAATGGATAATAGAAATGCAAAGTATTATTGTTCTGACCCAGAAATGGCCCCGCTGCCATCGTAAACTATATAGGTAATATCATTTTATTATGTATATTGCTTGATTAGAAGTACCCACTAATAATATGTCCATTAAAAATATCAAACTTTACTAGGAGCAAAAACAACATTTTCCTCCCATTCTTTCCTTTCTTATGTTTTTTATATTTGGTTAAATCAATTTTTGCTATTAACTTTTATCAAGAAAATGACGGTAACATTATATACTACGTAATTGATTTTTATGCCCTCTAAAGTTTAATTCTCGAGGAAATTATTACACGACTGAAAGTAATGTTAATATTACTTTATAATTTTCAACAAA
>WYDF02097400.1:0-10729 GCA_009867245.2 Adranes taylori | reverse complement strand
CCAAATATACATAGCATTTTTTAACTGTTAATATCCAATTTTCAAATCGGAAATATTAAATTATTTTTCACAGGATTATTATCTTGATACTGCCGAACAAACTAGCCTTCCATTTAAATCCACATTCATTTCGATTCTGGGTTTTTATAGTTTGTCCATCTTCTAAATGTTCTCAGGTGACCTATCTAGTCTCCTTTGCCTCCATTAAAGTATTGTCTTTGCACACAATAATCGGTCACTCATAATCCTGCCTACATACATTATAATTGATTTTTTGTATTATGGCCTTCAAGGGTTAGTTCCGTCTTTCGTGGTTTAGTTCTAATTATCTCGTTGCATATTCTGTCGCGTAAGGATATTAGCGTAAGCCTTGATCTGTCTATTGGTCGTGGGGTCACTGCATTTTTCGGCTGATTTTTTAATGATATTCTTTAGAAACAATAGCATTAGAGAAATATATATCAGACCCAAATTGGAATATGTACAAGAAATATGGTACCCACACAAAAAAGTTATAGAAATATGGTACCCACATTTAAAAAGTACAGGAACAAGAAAATCGTTAAGCGACATAGAACCAGCTGGCCTAGGCGCAACCATAAAGATCTAAACCCATTGATTTACACAAATAACAGCAACAAGCATTATGGTACTCATATCTAAATCAACATATATGTGTGACATGTTACAAACGTGGTGCAAGATAAAATATCAAAATAAACTTTGTTCGATATTTACATTTTACATAATGAACATTTGTATAATGAAGATTTTATAAATGTTCATTATCTAAACATTTGTAAAATCTTTTTAGATGAAAAATGAAGATTTTACAAATATTTCTTTTCAACCTATATGATGGGTGTGATGGGTAATACCTCGTTTTAAAATGAAAATGAGGGAGTAACTTTCATTTGTGATGCCTCGAAAGAGTTAACTCATGAGGTGAGGAAAATAGTGATGTGTACGTCATATATGAGTTACCTCATTATCATGAAATGAAAGTTGCTCTTTTTTCAAATATGAAGTGAATCATTATTTATACGGAAGAGGAGTTCCTCTTGTTTTTCAAAACAGGATGTCCTTTTTTCAAACGAAAAGTTCATATTATTTTTTTTTAAAAGAGGAACTCTTGAACCGATTTATTACATTAAGAGTAGTGATGGGTTCCACTTAATTTGATGCCTGATATGATGAAAAAAACTTAATTCGCTCCTAAATAAAATAGATTTTTAACGATCTGAATTCTTATTCAAAATAAATTTAAGTTTATAATATGGCTTTATGTACTCAACGAAAGAATAAAAAATTTATACAAACAAAATTTGAGCTTGATTTACTACCAAAATATTATTAAGCTATTTCAGTACTCAATGCAACACTTCCTCTGACGAGGAATGCACGCAGCGTGTGACTAAAAAGGAAACTAGGAAAGAGTAGATTCTGTTTCTCCTCAAATTAAACGAGTTACCCCTTTTAAGGCCTCACAAATAAAAACGAATTACTCCCTCATTTTCATTTTGTAACAAGGTATCCATCATTTTGACGAAATAGGTGACTATAAAAGTATAGACAAAGAATTAATATAAAAAATTTCTGATTCATTCATCCATGTAGTATGTTATTTCCGGTTGACAAATTTTGCAAAAAATGTTTCATAAATGATCCAGAGATCAAATGATAAATGATGAAATATTGAAATCAATCGGTCTTTGCTTTGAGGTACTTTGTTACGAAATATTTAAGATTCCCGAATATCTTTAAATTACTTCCCATTAGCAGAATGCGTTGAAATTTGTTTTGTGGCTTTACATATTTTGGAACTGAAAATAAGGGAGTAAAATTTAGTTGAAATGAGTGAATATTGCAAATCCATTGTACAAAATAACGTGTCTTCCGGTTAATAGATATGGACACAATGCATATGGACGAAGAGGACAGTCACAAAAAAACTTTGCCTATAATCTTCTTTAGTGATTCTAAAATCATACAAAACAGCTCAAGTGGTTAGACTTTTGAAGGTAATAAGCGGTCACTTCGATGAGCGGAAGTCGCTAAAGAAGCTTACCTGGTCCTAAAGCCATATGCGAAATTTTGGCACGATCAGTTAAACTTTAGAATGCACCTAGAGGAAACTTCCGGGCACCGGAAGTGGCTGAAAGTTTCTAAGTACGTTTAACTTCGCGTAGATATCAGTCATATCAAATTTGGTTGCAATCGGTTGAAGTTGTAGTTTTTTTAGTTCCGTTGGTGACGTCACTTCTGGTGAGTCAATTTTTTCCGAAATATTTAGGGTTCGTTTTCAGACAGCCCTCTATACGTATGGCAAATCTGATTTGTAATCGTTAAGTGTTTAGACGCTATCATGTTCACGAAATTTTGCACGATTGCAATAATTCCCTTCCCAACATCACCGATGTAGTCGGGAAGTAAAAAAAGTAACTCCTCTGTTGAAAAGAAAAAAAGGAAGTATTCGGTTGAAAAAAGAGGAACTTCATTTGAAAAGAAAAAGAGAACGCTTCGGTTCAAAAAAAACTCCTTTTGAAAAAAAAGAGGAACTCCTCTTTGAAAAGAAACAGGAATTCCTCTTTTGAAAAAAAGAGAAACTCTTGTGAAAAGAAAAAGAATTCCTTTTTTGAAAAGAAAGAGGAGGAATTACTCTTGTAAAAAGAGGAGGAACTCTTCATAATGATTCGCTTCGTATTTGAAAAAAGAGTAACTCCCTGGTTTCATGAGTGAGGCCTCAAATGAGGTACCTCATAAATGAGGGAACCATCACTAGAAATAAGTTTTGGCTGGAATCGCGTTTCAGTTTGTTTAATCCTGGGGTGGCGAATCCGCCCACATTTTTTTTCTTTTACCTTAAGTTCATATTACAACTGAACGGTTAATTTTAGAACAGTGGAAGGTTTACGCATATGTTATTCATACTGAATTGAAACCAGTCAAATTCTAATAAACTGTTATTAATTCTAATAAACGATCTACATTCATACAAGAAAATGTTGAACAAATAAAAATGAACCAAATAAATAATAATGATCAATTATTAAAATCAACGAAAGAAATCGACTATAATGGAGGCACTGCATTTTAAACCTAACGTACAATACAGAATTCTATTATATCGGTAAGTGCCGTTATCTGTGCTTATCTACATTATTTTCAATTCTAAAACTTTCACTTCCAAATAAACTACAGAATTTATAATGGCAATGCTAGCAAATTGTTCATTAATAAAAGAGGTAATAATTCATATTTGTGTTTAATAATTTAATGTTTGTTTACAAATATTACAGATTCAGAAAACTGAAGAATCTATTAAATTATGTTATTCACGAATAGCAGGAATTGAAGATAAACTAAAATATGGATTAATTGACCAAGATCGAAGGCATAGCTTAAAAACTGAACTAAGCGAATATAAAAAACTGCTAAACAAAAATGAAGAAATATTAAGCCAACTACATAAGGGCAATCGAAAGTCGTTTATTTTTGCTGGAAGTTTGTGTTTATTCATTTTTATGTTATGGATGCTATATGAATTAATTTTCAGAAATAAATTTTAAGTGAAATTATTTTTATATAAAAGCGAACTTAAATTTCTAATCTTAGTGGCTATTTCTTACAATAATAAACAAAAAGTTAATTCTAACGTCTTCCTCTGCCTCTACCTCTACCACGCGGGCCACCTCTGCCACGACCTCTACCTCTCCCGCGAGAAGCACCTCTTGGAGCATCCTTCTTCCTTGCTTTGGCTTTAGGAGTGTCATCAATTAATAATGTTTCCAAAGGTAAACTATCGGGTAGAATATAGTATCTTATGTTATTACCTCTTACTGTCAGTGTATCAAGATTTATAGGATTACGATTCTTTACAGTCATTTTAACGGCTTTTAAATGAGTATTCATAGCTACATCAACACCAGTAATAGTACCATGAACTTGTGTACCATTTTTTAGCTCCATCGTCACTGTTTCATGGCTTAATTTCATTAAAAACCTGTAATAAAATATTGTGAGGTTAAGTTTAGAACAATCTTTCAAAACTACACATAAAAAGATTTTTATATAAAAATGATAGTGTCTAAATAATCTATATTAAAAATATTTTACCTCACAAGCTTCATTTTAGCAATTTATCTAATAATATAACTTTAATGAAATAACGCCGAAAAACGCTAAACAAGCACTGGATTAATATTGACATTCGATAGAGATGGTTACTAAGTAGTGCACATGATATTTTGAAACAACTTGTGAAACTATTTGCAACTCTGACAGCTTCTCTAGTAACAGGTCCACTGATCTCACACAAAGCGTAATATTTTAAATATTTTTAATGTAAATATAAATTTATTAAAATTATATTTTCTATATTTAATAAAAAAATTCAAAATATTTATAAAAATTTTTGATCTATTTTCTGTTTCGTCTAAACGGAGAATTTGAATAAGTTAATACCAAGCAGATATTAAGTTATTCTTATTGGTTCAGTTAAAGATAACAAACATGTTTCATGAATTATATTTTTCAAAATTAATAAGTTTATTAATTAGAAAAATTAATATTACGAAAACTAGATGTGGACTTCATGAAATACCCAACTAGCTTAAAAAACTCTGCCAGGGTAGATGGATTATTTCTGGAATAGCTAATGGGCGTCAGCAGTACACGCTGCTTTCAGTAGCAATAAGCCTAAACACTTTGCTTATTGTAGCACGCTGGTAATTTGAAAATCCTTTATATAATGTACATACGTAACAATTGTAGAGTTCTATGAACGCAGATATTAGTTAGACAAAATGTCATACAATTGAGATGCAAAGAACTTTGTCTTCAACGTTAGTTTAATCAGGCTAAATGGAAGAATTGAATAATTTATGTATAATAGTATTACTATATGCATGCGAAAAAGAACTTTGTCTGTAACATTAGTTTAATCAGGCAAAATGTAAGAATTGAATAATGTATGTATGACGGTATTACTATATGCATGCGAAAAAGAACATAATCAACAGAAATGCTTTTTATTATACTTTCTGTCACCTTCCACGTTTAACAATTTTATTACGTTAAATTTAAACCTTATATAGAGGCGCACAAATTCTGTATTAAATAAAAAAGCAACGGTGTAGTTCTGGTAACAGGTACTTGTAACAAATATGATCAAGTAACTAGAATCACAGCTTAACAGGTCCACAATAATTTTTGGGGTACCCACCTTTGCATGAGACAAAAGCGCATCCTGCAGCCTAAATTAATAAATTGAAAATACTTGTTTCGTGCGCGAGTAATTGAAATTGCGATGGATTATTAATAATATATTATTGGATTACACATATTGATTTATGTGTAACATATATTAGAAATCTATTATTTATTTATAGTACTATTACTTGTGCATAAAATATTTGCTGTAATATTGGACAGCATTCAAACTAAAATAAAATATTTACGCATGAGCAAAACGAATTATTATTTATTCGCGTTCAAACGGCCCAGAATAATCGATTTTAATTGTGATAAAAGCAACAGTTCCCTACTTCATTAATCTCTATTTTTACTATGTTACTTATACTATAAGAATAATTTGCTTAGAATTTTATTTATGAACGATTTATGATTTTAATTTAAAGCACCTGATTTAATGCCAATTTTTATGCCTGTAAATTTTATTTTTACATTATATGTGCTATAATGTATTCTAAATAATATGCTTCGTTTAGCAAAATAAGTCGTTGCTAACAGCGAATATTTGCATCTCGACTTTTTATAAAGAAGACATCTTCTCTAACAGTTTTCAAGTCACATTTAAATCTCGCGCGTTTGAAAGGATATTCCGAAAATGGCAACAGACTTGCGTGCTGATATATTAGTAAACATGGCGACATTCGGGTATTATTAGCTAATTTGTGCGTTTAAATATTTAAATCATAAGTCGAGTCATAACAAGACTAAAATAAGTCATTCCTTTGCACCTGCGAAGTATGTGAGTAATTTTTTATACCCCTTGTATTCATATCACAAAAACAAAATGAAACATTGTTTGTGTATGTATATGATTTTAATTTTTCCTTTATATTTAGCTTAATAACATTTGTTCTTGATTGCCTTTTGTATCAAAGATTTTTAATATGTATTTTAAATAGCAGTCTGGTTGTATGTATTTTCTTTTAATCAATCCAATGATTGAAAACTAATTTTTGTAAAAAAGATAGGTTAGGTTATCAGTTTTATTTATTTTCTTGTTTATTTACTTAATTGTACCTTTTTTATGCAATCTGTTGAGATGTAATTGTTTAAATTTTGTTTATTTTAAAAACTAAATGTTTTATTAAGAATATGTGTACCGTGTTTTGGAAAGTGCGGCCGGAACAAGTGTTTGGAATTTTAGATACAGGCTGAGCTTTAGGTAAGTTTAATATTATTTATTTAATTAGTTAAATTAAAATTTTTAAATTGTTTAAAAATATTTTTTAATATTTTTTCGAAGAGATTTCTTTAAAATAATCTTGTTGATATTCAGACATAGCATCAGATGGCGCACTAATGTTTGAAAACAAAATATTTTTCTACCCTATGGTCCATACGCAGTTGTAACTTACGTTATGAACTCATATTGTCAGGCTCCACACTTAAATTTTAATGAAACTTTCCATTCACTTAAATTTTAAGGTACATCAATGAAAACGTTTTTAGCATATGATTTTATTAAGTTTATTAGAAATTCAGTTGTTTGCACTCAAATTCTTTTACTCCATGAGAAGTTTTAGTCCATGGTAGGACTGGCACTTGAAGATTTTACAAGTTGATAGGTCGTTACACTTGCTGTGGTCTAACTATAAACACAGGAAACAAATCATAAGACAATGGGAAAATGAATAAAATACTGGTAGACAGTCCAAAGACAAAAGCATTAAAAAAACTATAGATATGACATTTAGCAAAAAGATCGAAATACTTAGTCTCATTAAAGAATAATTCACGATATAAACGAATTGTATTACAGGAAATTACTATATGCAAAAAATTACCATATGCATATGAAATTATTATTTGCATAGAATTACCATATGTATAAAATTGATAAGATTGAGAACCTAAAGAGATGCAGAAACGGCAATTATATGTGACTGTCTATTATTTTTATTATTATTATCATGTAAAAGGATTCGGGGAGGGACCCGTTTGCCATCTCGACCTAATAAATCTTTTTTGTAGCCCTTCTTCGCGTTTTAAAGCAATCTTAGTTCTCTAAAAACCCTTAGGACTGCTTTCGGGTGCTGTTCCCCGATTCTCACGGGACTCACTGTCTTACCTCCGAAGTACCTGAGTCTGCAATTCAATGTTGCACGACATTCACAAATAATGTGTTTTGTCATTTCTGCATCTGTTTCGGTTCTCAATCTTATCAATTTTATACATATGGCAATTTTATGCAAATAGTAATTATCGTACGGATATATATTCAAGAATTTCTCCTTCCCTAGGGAGCGCTGTGGATGAAATTTGGTAGAATCCGCAGAACGGGTTTTTTCATTTTTTTTATAAATCCAATATGGCAGGCAATTTTTTTTGTTCAGAAATTTCCTATTTAAACTAGGAGGCTGAAATTTTGCACACATATAGTACCTTGTATTATGCGTCGAATAAAAGAAGTCCCATTTGCCAAATTGTATAGGAAGCGGTGCTGCCACGTTTGAAGTTTAACAAACTTTTTGAAATATCTCAGGAACAATAAAAGATAGGACATTCTAATAAACTTTTTTGTATAGGCTACATAAAGGCCCTTCCATTTTATTTGAAACATTTTTTCTAAAATCTCAATTTAACATATGTACAGGGTGTTTTTTGTTTTGCAAACTTTGCGTTCCATTTTCTCAGAAACTTTTGAAACGAAGGATTTTGATTAAATTTCTTGTATCGAAAGATACTTTAATATTTAAGGGATTAAGCGAGTTTAAAAATATCACACATCTTAACACAGGAGTAATTTGACATTGAAAAAAGTGTACTACCCTAAATATGTCGGTTCCTATCAAAGCTGGAAAAATGAAAGTTGGGGAACCTATGTAAGTCTAAGGGATCTCAATTCTGCTAGTGTGAACAACTGAATATACCTGGCCGATTTTGAGCAAAAAAATAGTTTTCAAACACGTTTTAGTAACATCCTGCATATTTTTTACATTTTGGAAGCCCTTGTAATTCAATTTAAAATGATACCGCACATGGTGGGTCTTTTATTATTTCAAAGATATGACCCTTAATAACTTAAAATTTCACAGCTTGGCCCCATGGCAACCGACATTAAACAATCATAATATATACATGTAAGGCCTACATAATAGCTCATATAAGCAAAGTTACAGTAAAAATTATTTTACGTTGTATGAGACATATAACCTGCTTTCGCAATTGAATAAATGAGGTTATCAGTGGCGTTGTACATTATAATTTTGGGAAGGGTTTAAAATGATTATTCTATTGAGAAAAACTTCTATTGAGTTTCAAAATTAGAAGACCGAAATTTTGCTCGCATATAGTATATTGTATTATGCGTCGAATGAAAGTAGCGCCATCCCTGCAAGTGGTATAGAGCGCGATGTTGCCACATTTAAAATTTTACAAACCTGTTGATATATTTGAGGAACTATAAAAGATAGGATACTTGAATAAACTTTATTCTGTAGGCCACCAAAAGCTCGTTAAATTTTATTTGAAACATTTTTTTTTCTAAAATTACCAACTCATATATACAGGTTGTTTTTTGTTTTGTAAACGTTGTGATCGATTTACTTGAGACCGGCTATTGTACTACATTAAATATCTCGGTTCCTATGAAAGTTGAAAAAATTGAACTTGGGGAAAAAGAGTAGGACCTAGGGACCTCAATTTTACGCAATGCGGACACGGAGAAAAAGTGACTCAAAAGTGACTGTAAGAGCCGTGTTATATGGGGATTTTTCCTAATTTTCGAACCGTGTTATAGTGAAACCGTGTTGTACAGATACAGTAAAATCTTCTAATGTACGCTAGAGCAGTGTTTCTTGGCCAAAAACGCAACGCGGACCACTACAATATATTTGTTTAGCGCGGACTATTAATATTAATTGTTGGTTCATTTTTTGCAAGATAACAGATAAATTTGAAGTGACAAAAGAATAATTAATATTATTAACTGTCTTTCGGGGACAAAAAATCAGTGCGCTTTAGAAACATTGTGCGAGAGCTTATGTTATTTGGGAAATTTCTTGAGGAATTGCTTCCTTAATAAGTAGTGAACACAGATTTTATCTGATTGTAAATAATAAACTTTTTTTCAATTGATTATCTGCCCAATAATATACATTGAAATGATTTTTTTTTGATAAGTCCTAAGGTTAGATCTAATATTAGATCTACAAGACTAAGCTTAGAAGTCTTCTAGATGTCGTTAATCTTCAGTTGTGAATTTGATTTAAATATAGTTACTTATTTTGTTGATCTATTTGATATATTTCTATTTTTTATATATTTATGTTATAAATTGCAAAGAAAGTGAACGAAAATATAAGTGATAGATGATACATACAACTTGTTTTGAATTTCATTCCGGTTCCATTAAATAGTTCAGATTCTGATGCTGATGCTTATTTGAAATATAAGATTTTGGTTATAGAACAGAACTAAAGCTATATCTTTCTGTAATTTACCTGCTTAACAATGAAAGGTTCATTGTTTTGCATATTCTCTCTCGTAACAGGAAATTATTAATAAATCTATCGGACGGTTTTCAGCAGAATTTCCTATCCACGGACGGACGGCACAAGCATTAGACATAGGTAATGTGTATACTAGTGAGCCAGCAGCGAACAATAATTATACCCATCCCTGCTGTTATTATTGCGCCTTTATTTAATGCGTAATACGAAAGTGCAATCACATGTTTTAATTGTATTTATCTTTTATCTTATTAACTGGGTTTCCCAGTGTCGTGGTGTTGAAATTTAGTTATTTAATTTATTTGACATAACATGCTATGTTACGTCATGCTATGTTACAAATGGTTAATTAAAATTTAGAATTTATTGAATAGCACAAAAATGTAGATCCGAGGGAAGTTCTCTTACCGATTCGAAACGTCATAACTTCTATATTTTTTGAAATTTTTATTTCAGATTTACACAAAATATTGAAAATAGATGTAATCAATGAATATCAGCTCATTGTTCAATGTGGTTTCCTTTAACGTGGCCTGCACTCTAGGAAAGAACGAATGGCACGGTGCATAAACGTGCCGTTGTGGAATCTTTGCCCATTCCCTAGGAAGAGCAGATTTCAAAGCGTCTACACACTCATATCTTTTAGTAGACAATCTGGCCTCTAACATACTCCAAACGGAGAAATCTATTGGCTTCGCATAGGGTGAATTCGCGAGCCAGTAAAAATGCTTTGATCCTATTCCCTATGCCCTATTGATATACCAACCTTAGTACATACAACGATGGCTACTTTTCTAGATGACACTGCTCTTCTAGCGGTTGATCAAAGTCATGAAGATTCTATAAGAAAACTTCAAACAGCTACTAATTCAGTCCTGGACTGGACTAACAAATTGAAGATTAAGTTCAATGAGCTCAAATCAATTCATGTCAGCTTTACAAGCACACATGCAACCAAGAAAATAAATGGTGTCTTATGAACTAAGTGCTAAATATGTTGGGATGACCCTGAATGCTAAATTTCA
>WYDF02097389.1:0-10729 GCA_009867245.2 Adranes taylori | reverse complement strand
TTAAAGCAAGTAAATTGCACAATAGAACACATATGGGACTTAAAAGTCACTAATACACCACTGATTACTCTTGATATCATATACTTAGACGGTATATTCGCAAATTTAAACATATTGAAATATTAATTTAGTTTCATGGTGATAAAACAAATCGTTATACCATAGTAACGGTGTAATGTAGTTGCTGAAATAGCGTGTATGGTGTTTATTAAGTGCTTTCTTTTAGGCATGTTGGGGCACTTTGAAGGGCTATAACTTCTGAACGAAAAGAATCCCCAAGATATCATAACACCACTACGCATCGTGCGTCAAGGAATTTCAAATAAGGTATGATTTATAATTTTCGACGACGGTCCATAAACCGTAGTCAAACCCTGTATTTAAATAAAACTAAAAAGAATGACAAGAGTAGGAATGACTGACTTATTGTGTCCTTGTAGCGTGGGTATGGGTGATGTAATGTGTAGCTCACATATGGTTACGTTGAAAACAATATAAAAAAATAGTGAAATGAAATAAAGTGAAATAGTTCAAACTTGTTTAGAAGAAAATAAAAAAGGAATTAGATATGCCAAACCAAGAAAATTACACGTCCTTTTCTTGTACTCAACAGTATACTAATAATCAGCAATATTCACAGTACATATATCAAAATAATTACAATTCGCTGCAAAACCACAATATGTATGACTTGATGTATTCTAATCAAACTAAACATCAAACAAATTATAGCAATAATATTTCTTATGACCATGCAGATGTTGGTAATTGGTTTCCAGATCCTAGAATAATTCATGATCTCGAAAAAGGTTTAAAATTAGGTGATAAAATTGAGACAATTGAAATATCAAGTAAAGACTTGAGTCCTGCGAGTTGTTGTAGTAATATTGATTTGTTATTGCCAGAAATTCATAAAATCAATAGCAGTATATATGAATATCAATGGTCTTATGGTAGCACCTATAATAAAAGTTTCAGTGAATATCCTTCATGTTCCCAAATCAATTCTGAAAAAGCTGTGAAGCATATCGTGGATGGTAATGGATCCAGAAATTGTAATTATATGAATGAAGTATCTGAATGTATACAATCAAGTAGTGAATGCAAGATTTTTAATCAGTTTGATGTTAAAACCCAAGAAAATACGTTTCTAAATCTAGAATTACCAAATCAGAATGCAATTTGTTCTGGAGTTGTTCCTTTTGATTCAATACCGAATACTGATTCTGAACAATGGATGCATATGGACAAGCAATGCAATGGGACAGAGGATACAAATGAAGAAAGTGATATAATAGTAGAAGAGTCAGATGAAGGTGGTGTAACAGATTATAGTGAAGAAATTGAAAGACGCATAGTATTTTCTTCTAATTGTGTTGTTTGTGATACTCCTTATTCACCAATTGGAAGCCAGTTCTATATATTGAAGGTAGACACGCCTTTAACTATGTCATCTCAGAAACCAGTTTTGGAAAAATTGATAGAACTAGTTGGCACATTTGACCATGATAAAAACTATCTTTGCAGTCAATGTTTAGGACTCATTAACACGATTGATCATTTACAAATGAAGCTTACCGATTGTAAAAAGGACCTGATCGTTAGATTCGAAAAATCTAATCCTGAAATTGTTTCTATAAATAAAACAGGAGGTAAACGTAAGCTTAGGAAAAAATGTACACATAACTTTTTATGCAAACTTTGCCAAAGAATTATAACAGTTCGAAATATTTACAAAAGGCATATGTTAAATCACAAAAAGTGTAGTTTTCAACGAGTTTACCTTTGCGAAATTTGCGGTCAAAAATTAAAAAAAGTAAATCAATTTAAGCGCCATTTAGAAGATCATACAGTGAATTTGCAAGCTAAAACAGTTCTAATAAGAGCATTTGAATGTCGTGTTTGTAGTAAGACGTTTAGGACCCGGTCAAACCTTACTGAACATGAAAATTATTGCTCAGGAAAATTGCCATATAGATGTAAAATATGCGATAAAAAATTTGCGTCTTCAACAAAACTAAAATCGCATAATCGTCTTAAACACGACAAAAAATTTACTTCTATATGTTCGATATGCAATATCGGATTCGTTCATATGTCACATTATAAAGCACACATGATTTCGCATGGTGCCGATAAAAAATTTTCGTGCAACTTGTGTGACAAAGCGTACAAAACTTTGAGCAATTTGAAGTTTCATCGAAAATTCCATGCCGCTCAACTTCCGTATTCGTGTACCGTGTGTAACAAAAGTTTCATGCGAAAGGAATATTTAGAATCGCATATAGCGATTCATACTGGTGTGAGGAATTTTATATGTACGACATGTAATCGAAGATTTAGCTCGCAAAAGAATCTTGACGCTCACGTGAAAATACATGATACAGGACATCAGCGTAAAAAACCGTGCAATGTATGTGGTAAAACAATCGCCGGCGGATTAGAGGATCATATGAGAACGCATGCTAATTTGAAAGAATTTGAGTGCGAGTATTGTGACATGAGGTTTAATACGAAAGGTGCTTATTTCAAGCACAGAAAGAGAAAGCATTCTGATTATAAAAGACAAATGTATTAAAATAGAACTATAACGTTGATATAGACTGCTAGGAAATAAAATAATTTAAAAATTAAGAGTTTAAATTCATATTAAAAAATTACATCTTTTGTGTCAGGCTATTTCTGATCATAATTTCTAGACAGATTAGATACGTAATTCGGTAGCAGTTGGAAGCGTGCATAACGCTGGATGAAACTTTCTTATTGTTTTGCAAAGAAATGGTTTTCTTACCTTTGAGAGAAAACTAGTGATCCTCGGCGACATTTCTCATGATAGGAATAATGTAGATTCGAATTCAGATATACTCCGGCGGAATATTAATACTCGAATAAAATCGGCCAACCCAAACGCTCTTAAAAACGCTCAGCGTTCTGGTCTATGTAATGAAACATATTTGCTTTAGGCATGTCACCAGATTTGTTGCCATTGTAGTAGTAATAATAAGAGTAGTAATAAATACAGTTATTTACAAAGGTATTTGATCATATTCTATATTGATCTATATAGAGCAAATAATTGTGTCTTCGATTTGGTCGGCAATACGCCTAAGATGGCGAAAGCATGCCGACCTTGAATAATTATATAAATCTTTATTACATATTTGATTTCGAAATATTTTTATATGCATATACCTATGGCAGCAAATGCGAAGGTGAGGAAAGCATGCTTCTACACGTTATAGATCATGATGTGTACATCAAATACGTCCCTGTGTGGCAAAGGCATAATTATTGCTTTAAATTTATGTTTGTAGAAATATGTTTAATAAATGTATCGTCTAAATATTCAGCAATAGCTAATAAAATATAATCCTTTATACGTCCAACTCTCATCTCATCATTGTACGTGTCGTCTTCCTCGCTATCCTTTAATAACCAGCTTACGAAATTCAATTTTACTACTATTTTGTAATTTATAAACTACATAACCTTAATTTAAAAATGGTGTAACTTTTAAACTTGCTATAGCAGAATTGTATTGAAAGTGCTGCATCTGTGAACGCAAGCAAACAACATCGGTGGAACACCAAAATACCAACGCCATCAATTCTTCAAATATCTACGCAAAAGTGGAAATTGTGGCATCCAAATAATCTGCTGCAGCATTTATTACACTCCAAAATGTACTATATTATGTGTTTGTTTTAACTAGGGCTGCGAAGTTTATCCCAAAATTTGCGACTCCGACTGCCGTAACTAGAAAATTCCTTTCGACTCTGACTCCGCAGCTCTGCTTTTAATGTCAGATATATAAAACTCAATAGGTTTCAAGATATATACATATATTTATTAATATAAAATTTAAAATACTAAAATTGTAATAACATCCAAATAAATCATAATGAATAATAACATTATTATTTATGTAAAAGGAGTCGGAGTTGACAAATTTTTTGATTGTTTTTCCGACTCCGACACTATTTTCAAAATATTTGTTCAAATAATAATTCCAGTAGGTACAAAAAGAGCGATAAAAGAATTTGAACATGTTATTAATATAGTAAATTTTATAAATATCACATTCCTTATACAAATACATGAATAAATTGCTCTGTTGTATGTAATATTTAAAAACTGCACTCTTTTTGATTTATTTGTTTGAACGCTTATATGAAAAATATTGCAATTAGACCGATGACTTGTGACGTTTCCCATTGATGTTTCCCTGAACCTGTTACTGTCAAAAATGAACGCGACAGTGACATTGTAGAATCAGCTGATATTTAAATTCGAATAAATTATGTTAAAAATATTCCATATGTACAAATCGTATACAAGTATTTAAACGTATTTCTTACGTTCACATTCAGTTTATAGAGGAATTATTATTTCAAGGAATTTGACATTATGTGTGCTCTGAAATATTCTGGTATTGAATCCTACAATACGGTAAGCAGAATTTTAATTTCAAACATTCCCAGACAAATATGAATTGGGATGCAAAAAACAAACAAAGATTTAAAATGTCATATAAATATAGATTATGCTCCTGTACAAATTCTTGACGAAAAACTATGTAATAAATGTAAAGTTGTAATTACTTGTGAAAATAATGAATGCAGTATTAATAGACTTAATAGTAAGCTACTTGAACAAGCTCGTTCCATTAAAGAGCTTAAAAATAATAATTTAAAAAAATTTCAAGAGCTCGAATCTTTGAAATATGAAGCACAATGTTTAAGAAAATCTGAAGAATGGTATAAAATACAAATAGATAGGAATCACAAAGACAAAATTAATTTAACAGGTGAATTATTAAATATACATTCATCTTTACTAAGTTATAAGAAACATATTAATAATCTCTATGTTGAAAATGAAAATTTGATGTCTAAGAATAATGAATTACATCATATATTGACTAATGGTAAAATTACTTATGATAAGAAAATTTATAATTTAGAACAATTAGTACACGACTTGAAATATAATACAACTTTTGATACTATTGAAAGTTTAAAAACCGAGATTAAAGCTTTAAAACAGTCATCAACGGAGCAAAAGGTATTGCTTTCTCGTATTGATATCTTAGAAAATCAATTACTTGCTAAAGATGAACAATCTAATTTAAAAAAGATTTATTGTAAGAAAATTGAAGTGCAGTTGAAAGATATCACAGACAATTTACATAATAAGGAAAATGAATGTTTCAGGAGTAAAATGAGGTTAAATCAATTAGCAAAAGAATTAAGCGATGCTAGATATGAAAACAATGAAATTCGACGAAGCATTCATTGTCTCCAAGATCGTTTTAAATATTTTCTTGTAACTCACGAAAAATTGAAATCCAATTTGGAGGTGCAAACTCAAATTATTTTAGATTTAGAAAATGACAGGAAAACGTTAGTAAATCAAATCGATGATTTCACAACAAAAGACGTTAATGCTTTAAATAATTTCTGTGATTTAGATAATGCTGGCATAAAAACCAAAAATTTAGAAACTAAGAGACTTAAAATGGAGGAAAAAATCTTGTTCCCAGATATTGAAAATAGTGATATTTGTTCACCGAAAAATTATATGCCTGTGGAAGATTGCTTTAATTTATTTAAAAGTTTTATAGAACATTTAGTTAAATGTAAAAATAATAATTACGTACTTAATTTTGAGAAAAAAAAATTTACTTATTTATTTGGATCAAATGATCAAATATTATGCGATTTATTGGACAAATTATGTGAAGAGTTTCATAGCATTCACAATTGTTTAAAGTTACTAAAAGCGAAAAATCACAGATTCAAAGTTTTAAAAAATAATTATGAATCATTCAGAAATAAATGTATGCTGAATTTAACTCAGATAGAAAATGGTATTTTATATTTTGATGGTAAATTAAATCAGATTCGATCTTATTTTAAAAATACATGTAAAGTAAATCAAGATAACTTCAGAATCAACGCAGAAAATGCGTTTGTTTCACAGTTACGGAGTTTTATATTGGAAGAACAAAGAAGTAGGTAAGTCTAATACATGTTTTCAACTCTCCAATTAAAATGTTACGAATTTTTGAAAATTGATAGGGAAAATATTCTTTAAATGATTATATTTTTACTTTTGCAATTCAGCAATGAATTGTTTTGAAGTTGACTATATTAATTACATTTTAGATATCAGCTTGGGTTTCTACTCTCACAGTCCAAAATTGGCTCCTTTGATCAACTTTGTAATCAGATTAGAGATAATAATCTTATTCTTAAGGAATTCCACGAAAGCCGTTCCGATACTATTTTAAAAATAGCGGAATATTTGATTCAGATGAAATGTGAGTTGAAAAATTTGAAAATAGTGGATGAAAAACAATTTTATGAATTCAGCAGATGTAAAAATTATTTGAACTTCTTGGAGCGCATATTATCCGAATATTTGCTTACTATAGAACGTTCACACATTGAATTAGGAAACTATAAATTGTTTTCAAGTACAAATGAGGTACGTAAGCATATTTAAAATTTTATTACAAAAATTTTATTACAAAAATACAGAGTGGGAAGAAATAAGAAAGACATACCAAAGGAATTTAATTGGAAATGTCAGGCTGCGAGTAGAAAATATGCAAAAGGAAGGGCAAGTGGGGGTATTATTTCGGGAGTGTGAAAGGGGATAAGAGAAGATGAAAAAAAAGACGAATGGGAGGGTATATATGTAATGAGTCTGAATGTAGAGAAAAAGATATGGATGGTTGCATTTGTATAAGTGAGTAATAATTTGGAGGAATACATGAAAAAAATGAGCAAATGGTTAAATGAAATGGAAGAAGAGATAGATTCATTGATTATTGTAGGCAACTGGAATGCAAGAATAGGTGAGAGGGGAGCTGGTTATGTAGGAAACGATGGTGAATGTGATGAAAAGAAATCAAAGGACAAAGTTATGGATACAAGGGGAAACATATATTTGGAATGGGTGGAGAAGGAAGAGTTGGTGATAGGAAATGGTTGTAAGTCAGCAGATAGAATGGGAGAAATAACATTCAGAGGACATGGAGGTGGTTCGGTAATTGATTATGTGCTAATGAATGAGAGAGCGAAAGTATAAGGATAGGAGAAAGAGTGGAAGAGGACTACTTCCCGATTGAAGGGGTATGGAGGTTAAAATGGAAATCATGTCAAGAATTAGGAAAATGGGAAGAAACAGGGAAGCAGGCTTAGATGGGATAAGAAAGAAAAAAGGAATTTCAAGTTAGATAAGGAAAAATGGGATGAAATGAAAAGCATAAAGGAAGTAATTCAAGGGATCACTGGGAATATGGGAAGGAGTTTAATAAGTGAAGGAAAGAGAAAGAGTCTTAGAGTGGAATAAGTTTGATGAAGAATGGGGAGAGGAGAAAAAAAAAGGGTATTGAGGAAGGTTAGGAAGGTATTGAGGAATGTTAGAGAAGGTGAACTAGAATGGAAGGCGTACTATGAAGCAAAGAAGAAATTAGAAGTAAAAAAAAGGTGTATGGAAAGGAGGGAAGTACAGGAAAAAGAAATAATTAGAAACTGGTTTGAATTTCATCTGGATTGTTCGTTGGACGTTGGGTATGCAGTTTTCTTCACGAAGTTTAAACAAAGTTGGGGTTTGCACAATTTCTGTCTTACGGTCGATTGAAAATCGAGTGGTTTCACCTTGCTACCAAAGTTTGCTACTTTAACGGTTCAATGGTAGTATTGAGCTAATTGAGCTTTAGCTATTTTTTGAAGTCAATTTTAAATTTTATATTTGTTATGAGAAATGACCAATATTTCCTATATATTTACATAGTATATACAATACCTCAGGCTTCAATATATAAATGATGGATGGCGGAGTTGTCCATGAATCTTTGTATTTGTTCTACTTTCCGTTTAAGCATTTAACATAACCTAAGCTTGATATATTCCTTTGGTGTTATTATATTGTTCATTTCCTCTCTCCTTCGGTGGGTCAACACTTTAACTTATTTAGATTTATTTTTAGAAATTGGACACTCGGAAGGACAATCGTCAAATTTCAACAGAAGCTGTTGAATCACTAATAGCTGAAATCGTTGAAAGAAATTATGATATTTCTAGATTAAGAAAATCGTTGGATGATTGTAAACACAATCTAATTCTGGCAAATAATGAAAAATTTTTCCTTCAGCGGCTATGCAAAGATTTAAAGATTGTGTTACATTCTACTAAAACCCGCAATGAGGTATGTTAATAAATTATAATCCCCAAATTATTATTCTGCCCACATTTCCTGCACGTGGGTTCTTCTATTAGCCACAACCTGCGTCTTGAGCTGCGTCCTTAGACACTTGTGTCCCTTAACGAGACTTACTATTGTTCTTCTTTTTTCCTTCTTTAAGTTCAATAGCTCCTTCTTGCTCTTTTTCGAGGGATCTGCTATGGAACACGTTCTTCCAATAGTTTCTATGTTCATTTTCTAATTGTGTCCTGCTTATGTTGCTTAATGCATGTGCTCTCTATACCGTACATGGGTTTAGATTTTATCATTGGATCCGCTCTGTATTAAGGTTTTCTGCCATTTCATTATTCTTGATGAATACGCGGTACCAATAAAGGTACCACGCTGTTGTGCGCTGTAAGAAAGTCAAGTTTATACACGCATTCGAACCCCAATGTGGAATGCATCTCTTCACTCTTGGGGGATTTTAGCGCAGCTTGGCACTCAGGCAGGATAAAGGTTCATTTATTCCGGACAGCACTCGCATTATTTGATTGTAATTGATTGTAAACTAATTATTCGAGTTTTTTGTCCCGTAATTTTGGCCCCTGCCCTTTGCTCCGTATTGACTCCATTTATAAACCAGACAAGTCCATTTAACAACGGTGGGAAATTTCCATTCTTCCATTGCCCCATGTCAGGAATGATTACCTGCAAGAAGTCTTTAAAATGGAATGTCTTTATTGTGTGGTGGCATCTTTAGAATGCTATCTTCGTTTATAATGTCCATGATTTGAGCTTCGTCCTTGCAGGAGTCCCTCAAATTCGTTTATTCTAATTCTGTATGCATCACTTCTACCCTGCACAACAAAATGCCATGCTGGTAGATGTAGATTGAGCAGCGTCTCTATTGTCGCCGTAGAAGTTGATCGTATGACTGAGGTTATTCTTAAGCACGCTTTTGAAGCTTGTTTAGTTGCATCTGACAGTCTATGGTTACAGAGCGCTCTCGCCACTGGACTTCAGCATTCGTTATAATGGGTTTTACTATTACTGTGTACCTCCAAGTTTCTATTTTTTCGCATACTTAATTCAATCCGTACTCCATTTCTTAATTCAATAGCAATATATAAGTATAACTTTTTTCTATCTACTCTATTTCAGATATTACAGGAGACTTTAAATATAATTGGTCAAAACACTATCGAACATAGAGAGAATCTCTTTAAACTAACCGAAAATTTCAAACTTCCGCAATCATTCGAAAAGAACGAAATAGATGATCTGATTGAAAAAAGTAGCAAAACCAGAACTGGTTCACTAGAAAACTTGAATTCATCAATTATTTCACTTAAATATCAAATTTCTGCACTTAAGTCGCAACTTAATGTTATTTCAGAATAAAATATGTTGCTTAAAGTTATTTACTAATTTAATTTTAAATGTTGGTATATATATATACCAACATACTTGGTATATATATATATATATATATATATATATATATATAAATATATATATATCACTCTTCGTCCAGTATTCTTATGCTATAAACGATTTATATCAGCTTTTACTTTTTGTAAAGGCTTTGTGTAAATTGTCATGAAATCGCTATAAAATACTAATAATGTAATAAATTACTGCATTTATAATTTAATAATATTTCTATTATGGTTTATATGTTTATATGTGTATGAGTTTTACTAAAATACGATTTAAAATTGATTGTATATTACAGTATTTTACGTCTTTAATTTTATTACTTGATTATTAATTTAAATAAAAGAATCTTAAAAAAGAATAAAAGAAATATTGACGATGTTTTAGTGATTACATGGAAAAATTGCGTATAAAAGTTAAAACTTTCTAATCTATTAAGCAATTTCCGTCTGCAGCAATGTTTCCCAAAGTTTTCTTTGAGATCGGTATTTCCTGTATAATTTTTACTCTGTATGTCTTAAATCATATAATAAACTATGTCTTTCATAAATGAATCCTCCAGATGCAAACTCTGCTAAGTCAATGTTAAGCAGATCATGACGAAGGGTGAAAAACGGCTGAAACTAAATGAATGGATATGATTCACAGATAAGGGACCAAAAAATAACTTAACTTTAAGTATATTTTTGTGTAATCTCAGAATTAGAAATAATTAGTTATTTTGACATTTAAATGTTACTTAGCAGGTATTGCAACTGCAAGTCAAAGTTATCAGGTTTTGAAACCTTTGTCGCAATCATCTTTGAAACAAAGTAGGTTGCAAAACCTGATAACTTTGTTACGTGGTTGCAAAATATGCTTATTATTAGCACGCTCCCGATTTTTTTATTTTACCATTGGATTTGAAAGTAAAACACAAAGTACATTGTTACAAAAAAAGTAGTATGTATTCAATACAGTATTAAATAATCTTAAAATAATTTGTTATAACAATTCAATAAGTAACTAGAAAGTAAATGATAAAATTTTGCTCTAAAGATAGATAAATTTTTAAAGATTAAACAAATTACTTATTTCTACATTTACCTAATTATTT
>WYDF02097378.1:0-10729 GCA_009867245.2 Adranes taylori | reverse complement strand
GGTCAGACGACATAAAGAGAATCCAAACAAACTGGATAAGCACTGCACAAGATAGATCTAAATGGAAAAATTTACGGGAGGCCTATGTCCAACAGTGGACGCATATGGCTGTATGATGATGATGATGAAGTATTTAGCAATTTACCTAAAACAAAACTTACGAATGCGTATTTGAAAATTGTAATGTAAACAGTACTTCGTTTACTAATATTAAATCATATGATGTATCAGCCAAAAAGTAATTTATTCCATTAAATTGAATGGTCCCGTCTTAATGAAATTAACATGTTAATCGTGTTTAAACACGTAGACAATAAATATGTAATGGGCGTATATAAGAGGGTTGGTACCGCTTCAAGCGGAATTCACACAAGCATATATTTAAATTTTACTCGATGCAATCTTAATAAACATTAAGTGGAAGGGTTAAGCATATATCCTAGTGTTTAGTTGCAAAAAATTACTTTCTTCATAATAACGATTGTGAATCATTGTTTGTAGTATGCGACTCTAAAGACAATAAATATGTAAAAAATGTCGCATCAAGAAACGAGTTCTTAAACAATATTTAGAGTACAAAAAGTAAAAACTCGTGGACGTGATCGCCACCCCATCATTCCTATACTGGCAGTCCTACGTATTGTTTTATCTTGCATAAAACAAAAGTTGTGTCTTTTCGTTTTGACTGTCACCTTATAACTCGTCTATAAAATTCAATTAACACAATAGTTTTTAGGATAAATTAATCAAAATTAGTCTAATCTATAAATCCCCTACCCTATAAATAGGCTACCATGAATCCTCCGGTTCACATATTCGCATGCGGCGCGGACCAGTTTTTGCGGTCCAGCGGTCCAGTTTTTCGCGGCCTACGACTGGTCTTCGCTCACTTTTTCCCAGTATTTGCCTACGGCGCGGACAGTTTCGCTGTCCGATTTGCAATGGCCTAAGATCGCTCTTGACTCTTTTTTCGACTAATTTCTAAAAGAGCAGTCTGGCTGCGAAGCCAGACTGCTCAATTTAGCAAGTGCTCAATTATTTCGATTATTCAGAACCTTATTAGGAAGCACTATAATTTGAAGTTAAAAACAACTAAATGAAGATAACTATGAACAAAAATTAATTCAAATTGTAAGTCGTTCAATTTCTCCAATTTCTCAGGTACCCGAGTGCTCGATTATACCAATTATTCACAACGCTAGTAGCACATACATCTGTAGTCAACTAATGATAATCATAATTTGACAATCAGTAAAAATGAATTGAAATAGAAAATCGGTTAAATATTACAATAGCTCGGCTAGCGAATATTCGATTATTTATATTTGGTAAAATACTAATGTCTATAATCTGTATAATGTAAAGACTATAATGTTAGGCCGCCGGTAAGAATTATATGTCAACAATAAACATAAATTAACACAATTATTGCAAAAACTCTAGTAGCAAGTGCTCGATTATTTCCATTATTCTGAACGATTCGTTGAACTATTTCAATAAATCGATTAGCAAGTTCTCTATTATTTCCATTATTCACAGCCCTATTAGCAAGCCCCATAATCTTAAGTCAAGGAGCAATTAGTTAAGTTTAACTATAAGTAAAAATTAAACTCAAATAGTAAATCTTTCAGCTATTGCAATTACTCTAATACCGAGTGCTTGATTATACCAATTATTCACAACGCTATTAGCAAGCACTTTAATCTGCAGTCAACGAACGATAATCATAATTTGGTCATCATAATGAGTAAAACTGAATTCAAATAGGGAATCACTAAATATTACAATTGCTCGGGTAGCGAGCAGTCGATTATTTGGATTAGTTACAATACTAATTCTAACACTATAATATTCACAGTCACCAAGCAATAATTACAAGTCAACAATAACCGCTAATTAATTCATACAGTTTAATACTATAAGCACTATAATCTTAAGTCAAGTAACAAAAACTTAAGTTTAATTACTAGCAAAAATTAGTTCAAATGGTAAATTGTTCAGTTACTGCAAATACTCTAATGCTCGATTATACCAATTATTCACAAAGCTAGTAGCAAGCACTTTAATCTTCAGTCAACAAACGATAAACATAATTTGAAAATGAGTAAAAATTAATTGAAATAGAGAATAACTTAAATAGTACAATTTCTCGCGTAACGAGTACTCGATTATTGTGATTAGATACAATACTAATGTCTAACACTATAATATCAAGTCAGCAAGCACTAATTATAAGCCAGCAATAAACGCAAATTAATTTGTATAGTGAAATGTGCAATTATTGCTAAAACTCAAGCAGCAAGTGCACGATTATTTCGATTAGTCACAACACTATTAGCAATCCCTAAGTCAAAAAGTCCCTAAGTATAACCCTAAGTCAAAAAGTAACATTTGAAGTTTAACTCTGAGCGAAAATTTATTAATAAAGTAAATCGTTCAGTTATTCCAATTCCTTAGGTACCCGAGTGCTCGATTATACCAATTAATCACAACGCTAGTAGCATGCACGTTAATCGGAGTCAACAAACTATAATCATAATTTGACAATCAGTAAGAATGAACTCAAATAGAGAATCGCAACCCTATTAATATTATAAATATTACAATAGCTCGAGTAGCGAGTACTCAATTAATTTGACTAGCTACAATACTAATCATTAACACTATAATACCATCAAGCGCTAATTATAAGTCAACAATAAAGGCAAATTAATTTATGTAGTGAATCGTACATTTATTGCAAAAACTCGAGCATCAAGTGCTCGATAATTTCCATTATTAGCAAACACTATAATCCTAAGTCAATAAGCAACAATAAAAGTGATACTAGGAGCAAAAATTAGTTCAAATAGAAAAACGTTCAGTTATTGCAATTGCTCTAGTACCCGAGCGCTCGATTATACCAAATATTCATAATTTGGCAATAAGTAAAAATGCATTCAAATAGAAAATTGCTTAAATATTATAAGCGCTAGGGTAACAAGTACTCTATTATTATGATTAGATATAATACTCATCCATAACACTATAATATTCTGTCAGCAAGCAATAATTATAAGTGAACAATAAACGCAAATTAATTTAGACAGCAAACCGTGCAATTATTTTAAAAATTCGAGTAGCAAGTGCTCGATTATTTCCATTATTCATAGCACTATTAGCAAGCACTATAACCCTAAGTCAAGAAGCAATAATTAAAGTGTAACTATGAGCAAAAATTAGTTCGAATCGTTCAGATAATGCAATTAATCTAGTATCCGTGTGCTCGATTATACCAATTATTCACAACGCCAGTTGTAAGCACTTTAATCTGAAGTCAACAAAAGACAATTATAATTTAACAATGAGTAAAAATTAATTCAAATAAAGATTCGCTTAATTATACATTTACTCGGGTACAATTATAGTCCATTATTTGATTTTAATAGGTATAATACTAATGAATAGCTCTATAATATCCCTCTAATATCTCTAACACTATAATATCAAATCAGGAAGCAATCATTATAAGTCAACGATAAACGAAACGCAAATTAATTTATATAGTGAATCGTACAATTATATTGCACTATAATCCTAAGTCTAAGCCAAGAAAAAATAATTTTAGTTTAACTATGAGCAAAAATATATTCAAATACTGAATTAATTAAATCAAATTAGTAATAAATAATATACCAATATAGATATAAACTGATAATCCAAGCAATTAGTAATTCGATTACTGCAATCGCCCGAGTGGCGAATACTCGATTATACTCGAATAGTGGTCTTCAGTTATGATCTATTTAAGACCGCTATGGTTGGAAAGTGAAATTTTCTTTTGGTAAACCTGAAATTGCAAGTTGGATTATTGCAACAATCACTCGAGTGGCGAATAATCTATTATTTGGTCATTTGGGTAACTAATACGTCCTTTAACTTTATCCTTATCAAATAAAGTACAGAACTTATGTGACAAAAAGAATTGTTTAATTTAAAATAATTTCACTTTAATTTTATTACGTTTTTCGGTTGAATATCCAGGTGGATATATTTCGGACCTTAAGAAATAATAACTCCGACTAAAAACATGCCCATTCTGATTAAGATGTTATTTATAATTACTGATTTCGAATGCTTGTTGTATTCAGAATGCCTAGTACATGTTTTATACACATATGCATTTATGCATGTGGTGGTTGGTTATGGCTGTGTGTTATGAACGTTTTGTCTCAAATAACATAGAAAAAAGGGATAGACCCTAATTTTATGCCTGGGGTGAGTTATGTGAGACAAGAATGAAGAAAAAAGTAACAACAGCGTAATAATGTAAAAGCCCTTTTCTTTTCTCGTGAAGGGATGCTGTCTTATTTAATTTTCTGTGTAATAAATTTCTCCTAATTACCCTTAAAGATTACTTTTGTTTCGTTGCAACATCTTCGCTAAGCAGTTTTTTGTTGCTTTTCTTTTATGATCATTATTTTAAACGAAATCTCGACTCTATTATATCCGAAGAAAAAAATGATTTTGTGTACTTCTGCTACTCATTCCAGATTGTAAAACAAGAAAATTCATATTACATTCCATTTTCATCTCATCTTATCATATGAAAAAAAAAACTGTAATTTGATTCGTCTGTTTTGCTCTTCCACGCACGGTTTATACGGACTCCCAAAACTTCGAAATTTATGATGAAAGTATGGCTTTAAAATAAGCTCAAATAAGCAATAAAATTTACAAAACAAAAAAGTGGCTGAAGCGTGAAAATAGCGGGAATTTTTTTTGTAAATATATATACATATATATACTTAACCTATATTTAAGCTTCTAATAAAATGTCTTGGGCCTTTTTAAAAGCGCTTCTTACGTTCATGAATGTTTCCCATTATGGAAAAGAAAATGTGTTTCGCATTTTTTTTTTCGTTTCTTCGTAACAGTATAATCATAATTATTATAAGCTTTTGTAAAAAGGAATTAGGCGTTATTTTTTTATCTTTTTCGCAGATGATTACGCACAATGCTTCTTTATTCAGTTTGTTATAACTAATGTCTAGAAAAAAGAAAACAATACGTCGTTGAATAGTAGAAGTAAATTAATGAGATTTGAATGAAGTAAAATGTTTGGAATATAAGATCATTTTTGCTATCATATACATTTCTTTTTTGTTTTACGAGGGAGGTGAAGATTTTTCAAATCACGTGCGCGGTGCATGCAACAGTGTGCTATTTGACCGACTAAACTCCCCGGATTTTAACCGCGAATTTTTTGACATATTCTTCGTTCACAGGTTGCAAGTCTGAAGTCTATCAGTGGTTTAATATATGTTTTGTAAGTGTGATACAGAGTTTTGAGATGACACCCCCTGAAATGTAATCGGAGTGTGGATATCAGGTTAGTGCGTTTACGTACTCTGGAGTTGAAAGTTCTGCTGAAGGTGACGTCTAAATAACAGATCCCGTTTTGAAACAGACTTGTGTTTTACTAGGACTTGGCGTGATGCGTCATTTATGTGCATATTTGGAGAAATAATCAAGAGGCATTTGCAAGTGGCGGTTTCCCGTTTCCGCCTTACGAGTACATGCCTAATAAGCTGTATCTTCATCGCCTGAGGCGCAATGGGTATAAGAAATGGCTGGGAGTCGGAGGTCATGGCAGTACGTGATGTACAAATAATGCGCAAGGACAGATCCTTGTGGTACGCAGTTTGAAGATGAATAGATTGGAAGAATGTAATGGTGCGGTTAGATAGGTATGATTGGGCCATCATCTTAGAGTGAAGTTTCCGGATCAGCCCAACATGCCGAACAGAGTCGAAAGCATGATAAATATCTACGAATACTGCCAGGGCACAATGATCACTGTTTAGTGCTCGACTTGTGTGTATTTGAAATTTGATTAGTGGGTCCATTGTAGAGCGTGATGCTCTAAAATCGAATTGGTTATCAGGGAGAATTGTTTTGATTCTTTAGCAGTTTTTTAAGAGCGATGTGAAAATTCTTTCGAAGGTTTTCCCTGATACATTGAGGAGTGTGATAGGTCGGTATGCTGAAACATGCCTAGGGTTTTTACTTGGTTGGGACCAGTTTTTTATTTAATTGATTGATTTATCGGAATCAATCAATAATTTTGATAAATGCCATTTACACAAATCTTAAAATTTATTAATAAATTACAAATGCTATAATTAATTAGTTTATTTCCATTTTTACTACTTTTTTCTTTGTTTTATTAAATAATTTAAATATATAATAAAATAACTAAGAAATTTAATCCAATAGTTGTATTTATAAATAATGAGTTATTAAGACCGTCTACAATAGTTGTTTGATAGTTAGCTTTGATAATGAAGAGAATCTTTCTTCGAAACTAACTATTCTTCACCAACTAATAGACTAAAATCAGATTCGGAACAGTCTTCATAGAGAAAAGGAAACCCTAACTGGGGAATTGAGTGTTTTTATATAGGAATGACGAATAGAAATTTTGAAGTGAGATATAGAGAGCACAATAGAGCTATCAATCTGCAAAATGCTGATAAATCACAAATGGTAGAACATATTTTATCCCAAAACCATGAATTTTCGATAGACAATGAATTCAAAATTTTATATTTCTTTAATTTCCTTATCCTTATGTACTATAGATCCTTAATGCGTCTCTGTATTTTGAATATAATCTTGGGTACTTATAAATCACCATAGATGGCGGTATACCGTTTCCAGTGTTCTTTCTCATCTTAATTTGACAGACCCCATATGATTATTCAACAGATAGAGCAAACACAAAAAAATTGCACGTTTGCAAGTTCTGATAAATTTCATTTAAGACTCTTTAAATGCTAATCACAAAGAGAAAAAGGAAGTAAAACCAATTAAAGTATATATAGCAAGACACATAACTTTAATTTTCAGAATTGTATTTTATTTGGTAATAAATCTAACCTAGAATTCGTGATCACCTTTGGTTTTATAAATTTCAATTCTGTAAAACTGGTCTTGTTTTAAAATGTTTAGTCACTTTATTTTGAAATAACAATGAAAAATCATCTTCCAATTAATTGAAATTAAGAACATATTGTTTTGATGCTACAATGTATACAGTTTGAATATCTATTTGAATATCTACAATAATAAGGTATAATACAATTCTTTTATATTTGTTAAATGTAAAAAGAAGGATAAGGATAACTACTTTATAGCTTGAGAATGGCCTAAAACAAAATATATGTATTAGGCGCTTTTAATTATAATTGCTTTTAAAAATTGAAGATGGATGCTTGTTTTATTAATTAATTTAATTTGCTCAAGTAAATTTAATTACATAAATACACTTAATTACAATATACTTTAACAATGGAGATAATAACGCAAGGTTTAGTTATTATTCCAAATTTAAATAAAATGAATTCATTTAAAATAATTATTTATAACTGCTAAATGCCAAGACAAAGAATTATATTTAGAACTACATAAACTAAAATAATAATAGTTTTAAATACACGCGATATGTACTACATGCGTACTATACTAATAACATATAATCGTGTGATTGCGATTCTGTTTATATATCGTTCGATGACTCAAATTCTAGAAACAGGAAAGAACATATGGTCCCATAGAATGAATCGATGTAAGTTACATCTATGTATATACAAGTGAATAATGTATCAGCGATGTATAAATATGCTCTCACTGTTGCGCTATTGTTTCTATAACACACGCCTTGTGTCCGCTGCTAGCTATGAAGCGGCGTTAAATTATATACAGACAATGGCCATATTATATCTAGTTTCACGTTGTAGACAGATGGAAAAAATCAATTTGGATTATACCTAAGATTTAATCATTTTGGTGGGGGGGGTGGGGCTTAATTTGTTTAAATAAGTTTTACAAAAACGCTCTTACAACACGCGAAAACTGTTGATGCGACGGATATTTATTTCAATCATATTTGATGCAACAATATGATATATATTCACGGTTAGTAAGTGAGTAAAACATAATCCTTTCATCGCATTACTTTGTACTTAGATTCATAAAAATGTAAAATAACAATACTTATCGCGCTGAAGAAAAAAGAAACTTTGCGAAATATTTTGCTATAAAGATTTTAGTTATTTAAATTCCCCTTTATAGATTCGAAACACGCACCGATCATGTTGAAAAGAAAACCACATTTGATAGAATGGGGCGAAAAATCGTATAGTCTTTATGTTTGCTATTTCTTTCTGTGGTATAGGTTAGGTTACTCAATCGTGTCATATTTCGTTAGGAAAAACAGACACGCATACTCATACATATATTTACGTATAATATACATTCACAAAAGTTATGGTTTTAACATTAGAAGTTTTACAACTTGTGTACTTAACTAATTTTGCTATATCGGCTAGAAATGATCTATTCACGACCAATGGTGAATGAGTCTTATCTGATAACTTAGGTTTAATATCATCTTCCACTACTAATAAATTTGATATCCCCAATGCAGAACGGCTAAAATTGCTATTATCGAAAATGGTAACAACAGTTTTTCTCAAAACTGTTCGTTCAAAAAAACAGTTTTGAATGGAAAATTCCAGGATATCGAAAGGTATTATGTGCCTTATCTGTTGCAGAACACTCTGATGCAACTACGATCAGTTTATGAATAATGACTTAGATAGGTATTACTTTTTTTCGAAAACGTTTGCAAACAGTTGGAAAAAAAACAATTGTTTTTAGAAACTGAAAAAACAAATTTTCAAACGAAAAATATTTTGTGTTCAAAACAAAAACGTTTTATAATTTTCAAACAAAAACTTACAAAAGATTACAACTTTGGGGGAGAAGTTATCAGGATTATAATTTTAACACATAATGGTAAAAGGATATAAAAAAAAAATACAATATGAATAAATCAATAGTGTGAATTATTAGTTAAATAAATTTTGTCTTTAAAACATTATTCAATAAAAATATTATTTTTAAAAATATATTAAAATATTAAATAATTAACAGTTATATAATATTAATTAATTAGCACTTCACTCAAAAATCTAAATGCAATGAACAAAAGAAAATAAAAGCATGACCAATACTTCCTTTAAGCATTTACATTTTATCCAAATGAAATTGTTGATAAGAAACAACAATTTTAAATAATCGTTTGAAAAAAACTTATTCTACAAACAGTTAGCAAATGATAAAATTAGGTTAGGCGTTCTGGAAATAGCGTATAATGACTTTATAAATTGCTCTATGGGAAGCTTGTATTTCTCATAGCTCTTCAGTTATGATCTATTTAATTTCAATAAGTCTCTTAACAAGAATTTTGACACGAACTGTATAATACATATACATCATTTTTTTTAGCATACCATAAGTTTTCCGACAAAACAAGTTCGGTGTTCTATCAATACCGTGTTAATGGCTTTATCAAATAGTTTATGCGAAGCTCGAATTTGTCATAGTCCTTCACGTATCATCTATTTAATTTCATTTAGTTTTTTTATCAAGAATTTTATAACACATATTCACTAATTTTTTTTAGCATACCAGAAGTCCTACGACAAAACTAGTTCGATTTTCTATAAAGAAATATTTGAATGGCTTTCGGAAATGGTCTGTGTGAAGCTCATAGCTCTTTAGTTATGTTATTTAGTTATGATCTATTTAATTTCATTAAGTTTTTTAACACAAAGTGTAACAAGAATTTTTTAAAACATATTGATTAATTTTTCTAACCATACCATAATTCGCAGGACAAAATCAGTTCGAGCATTATAATGGAAAGAACGTTATCATGGCTTTATAAACTGGCCTGTGTGAAACTCGTATTTTCCAGACTTTAGTTATGATCTATTTAATTAAATTATGTTTATTAATAAAAATTTTGACAAGAATTTTTTCATTAATATTTTTTGAACACAGTAAAGTGCTACGGCAAAACCAGTGCGACGTTCTATAGATACAGTTTTAATGGCTTTCCGAAGTGGTTTGAGCAAAGGTCGTAGCTCTCACAGTTATTTCGTTATGATTTGTTTAATTTCATTAAGTTTTTCGACAAAAAGTTTGACAAGAATTTTATAATACATATTCATTAATATTTTTTGAACATAGCAAAGTGCTACGGCAAAACCAGTGCGACGTTCTATAGATACAGTTTTAATGGCGTTCCGAAGTGGTTTGAGCAAAGGTCGTAGGTCTCACAGTTATTTAGTGATGATCTATTCAATTTCATTAAGTATTTTGACAAGAATTTGACATGCGTAACTAGTAGAGAGCTATACAAAGAGCGAGAATTCCTGTCGTTGAAAGCGCGCATTAAACCATATTTATTAGCGTTATTTATGAGCTAGCTATATACATTATATAGCTAGCTAATAAATAACTGTTTCGCTCGTCGTTTTGAAACACATCACTAGTTTGCAGATAATAAAACGTTTTACGGAAGCAACATTTGCGTGTAAAGATAAGTTGTGAATGACGTCTACATTGAAATAAAACGATTTTCGAGTTACGTTCTTATTTCTTTTTGAATGAAACACAAGAGATTTCTGGATATTCGACACATTCGATCATCGATATTGAGTGGAAAAGTATTCGTTTACATACGTTTTTACTTTCGTTTTCTCGATGAAAATTTAACAATATCCTTTCGAAGCAACACTGAGGTTATTCTAAACCAGGAAATTAAAAAGATAATTTCACTGTTTGATGATTTCAGATGAGTTAGAATATAATGAATTAGATGATTTCAGATGAGTTA
>WYDF02097367.1:0-10730 GCA_009867245.2 Adranes taylori | reverse complement strand
TTTAGAAAAACAATATGGCTGATTACGTCAGAGCTGGGGTATTTTCTAACTGGATCTAGTAAACAAAAGAGTAGAAGGCACCGAGCGGTCATTGGGATCTGCATTAGGGTATTATTATACTTAATATAGCGGACTGGCGGGGGTAGATTAAGGAACAGATCATTGCCGGGTGGCAAAATTTGGGGGAAAAAAGCAATATGGCTCACTAGCCCAAAAGGCACTTAACAACAAATAGATTTGAGATGAAAAATGACATATATTTATTTGAACGCGAAATTTGAATTTTTTAAGTTTAGTTGAGCTGGCTTGGCCATATATGAATAAATGGAGAGTATATAGATCTAGGTATAAGTCAAATTATAATGATGCAGCAAAATAAATTAGCTGGTTTCAATTGCACTGATGTTTAGACGTACACGCACCGCGCCCAAAAATTTGTAAATAAATAGATAAAAAATATGTACTTTGAATCCTTATCTGCATATAAAACAAGGTATTTTGCGTGTATCATTTTAGTCAAATAAGAATCCAAATAAAATATAATTAGCGGTATCGTATAAGAATGAAAAAAGAGAACCATCATCACCCATCCAAGTAGTAACCACGCCCGACGTGGCTTAACTTCATTGCCGTGCTCAATCAGTATTACATTTTCTATCCTGTACCTATAATAGTACGAATTTCATGCAATGTACCGGTAGTAGCATGTTAGTAAGAATAAATCTTTACAACTTATGTAAATAAATTGGAGATTTGTTTTAAGGAACAGAACATTGTTAGCTGTCATTTTGGAGGAAAAAAGCAATATGTCTGAATAGCACAAAAGGCACTTAACAACAAATAGATTTGAGAGGAAAAATGATATAGATTTATTTGAACGCGAAATTTGAATTTTTTAAGTTTAGTTGAGCTGGATTGGAATAAGAAGCTGCTTATGAATAGTCGAAAGTAACAGAATAATTACTTGTAAAATTTTTACATAACATCTCTAAATTTACTCAACAGCTCATATATTTACTTTAACTAAATTATTGATATAACTATTATTGGAAATTATTTAAAATTACATATTTGAAGAATCATATTTTGAAGATCTAAAGCTGCATTGCTCCGAAGAAATACCTGAAAATCTTGAAGATTTATCAGGACGCTGCGGGAAGGCGTTGACACTTTTTCTGACGAAACGAGATCGTTGTCCTTGTACTAAAAAATGACTCTCATCTAAGAATAACACTTTCGTTTTTTCTGAGGCCTGATTGCTTTTCTCCCTCCTTCTATTAGTCTTTGTATGGTAGAGTCATGAACAGGCACTCCAACGCGTGGTAAGTCTTGTTGAAGTTCTTGGCTTGCTTTCCTAGGGTGTAATTTACTTTCCCTTATCAAAAAGGCTTCAACCGTTGCTGTTGTTTTTCTTTCTCTTCTGCATTTCCCTTTCCATTAGATACTCACATTACACTTCTTAGCAATATCTCTTCGAGTCATTGATGTGCGTACTAAGATCACTCAAAGTACAAATCTTAGTACGCATTGTGGGAGTAATATCCATTTTCAAAATAAGAGTCAAATAAAGTCTTATTTCGTCTTACTTTAGCAAAAATTTCTTACTTTAGCAAAAACAGAATAATTGTTAACAAAATGAACATTCAACACATTAACACAAATTCTATATCACATTACTCACTAACTATTAGAACAGTAAAACAAAATGGCCGCTACTTTTGACATAAACGTATTGCTAACTGCGAAATTATGGCTATGTTCACATTAATTCGCACAATACTGTACGTTTGCCGTAACAGGTGCGTCACTTTTTTCAGATTTGTACACATTTGTAGTAGATATGTTTAAAATAGACTATGCGATGGAACTTTTATAATTTCTTTGAAAACTCGTATTAATCACGTATAGTCAATCCGCGTACAACGGGTTTCAAACGCTTGCAGTAAGTGGTGAACGCTATCATATGGTCACCTTATTATAGATGCTGTTTTAATACAAAATGTACCTTAATATACTTTATATCATAAAATTCTTCATAATTTTACAAACAATTTGAGATACAGAGCATCTTTGTACGTGTATTTTTAAGAAAATAAAACATTATTTTGATTTCGTATTACTATTTCTATGAAATAAACGGCGATGTTTGCTGTCGACAATATAAAATTTGTACGTAACATGGTAAGCCAGTGTTGTCGAGTTCTTTATGCAACGCATATTAATTTTGTTTTCAGTTTTTAATGCTAAATTTTAAGAATTCATATATAAAATTAAACGTCACAACGTCTAAATTTTGAAGGTTTACACACATGCCATCAAAGATGTAGAGAACAGTCAAATACATAATTATGACTGGTTTTGAGATTATAAATGTTAAAAATATGAAACTTTAATCTTAGTTAACTAATTTAAAACTACACGTGCAAAGATACTCCGTATCTCAAATTGTTTGTAAAATTATGGAGAATTTTTTAGCATACAATAAATTAAGATTAATTTTGTATTAAAATAGTATGTGTATGACACCATCGCCCTCATTTCTTGACTAAAAATATTCATAATTAAAAAACTGTTGTTGAATCAAACAGTACTGTATGAATACTTACTTTAAATTTTCTGTCATACATATTGAACAACTTATTCCACAACACTGATTAGTTCGTACACGTTAGTAAATGGCTCATTGGCCCCTCTTCTAACCTGCTTATTATTAATTCTTGAGGCTTTGTATCTTTCTTCATCCATGATTTTCTTTCTGCTTCCGGAGCTTCCTCTCCTGGCATTTCAGTTGCACCCGTCGCGATATCAAACAGTTCTTTTGATTTGAGAGAAATAACTATATGGAATTTCCAAACAATCCAGTTTTACCATTTAGTTTTACAACAGTACCTGTAATCACCGTGTTCTCAGTTTTATTTTTTATTTCAGGTCTGCTAATCCATGCAACAAGAACACTTATTATTATGCTGCTTTTCGCCGGCTTCGGTACTATAATTTGTTGAATTTAGGTTTTAAAATTCACAATAATGGATGTTATATTGTTTATTTATTAACGCCGAATTGAAAAACAAAAGTAAAATATTGCATCAAATAAAACTTAGCAGACTCTCATTAAAAAACGTTGTTGTCTAATAATTTAAAGTTATGCAACAGATTGAACATGGAACCCTTCCGAAATTTCCAAATTGTTCACGAGTTGCACGCTTTTACGCATTTAGTTAATATAGACTAGTATACCGGTGAATTCACCTTTCGGATGAATTCACCTCCCCATGAACCCCCCGGTGCCCGTATATGCCTTTGACTAAACCTAACCGAGCACTCGGACTGGGTAACGCACCGTAGCTGTCCGACGGCGAAGGCAAATACGAGGATTGACAGTGTTGGCGAGGATTGACGCGATTAATAGTCGTTTCCAAAGAAATTCTAAAATTTCAGTCGCATAATCTTTTTTAAACATATCTACTACAAACGTGAAACAAATGTGTACAAACTTGAAAAAAGTGACGCACCAGTTACGGCAAACGTACGTACAGCAAACGTACAGTACAAACGTACAGTACATAATTTCACAATTTTACTTTTTTGCAGTTGACAATACGCTACTTTTGACATAAAAGTAGCGGCCATTTTGTTTTACTGTTCTGACAGTTAGTGAGTAATGTGATATAGAATTTGTGTTGAATTTTCATTTTGTTAAAAATTATTCTGCTAAAGTAAGAAGTTTTTGCTAAACTAAGACAAATAAGACTTTATTTGACTTTTATTTTGAAAATGGATATTACTCCCACAAAGCGTACTAAGATTTGTACTTTGAGTGAACACACATCGATGACTCAAAGAGATATTGCTAAGAAGTGTAGTGTGAGTTTATAATGTAAATGGTGTGAGCTGTAAATAAGATTTTGTAGCATTAAAGGGATTTTGGGACGATTGTGCTGAACAGGAAAGGGAAATGTGGAAGAAAAAGAAAAACAACAGCAACGGATGAAGCTTTTTTAATAAAGGAAAGTAAATGAAACCCTAGGAAAACAAGCCAAGAACGCCAGCAAGACTTAGCACGCGCTGGAGTGTCTGTTCACGACTCCACCATACGAAAAAGACTAATAGAAGGAGGGAGAAAAGCAATCAGGCCTCAGAAAAAACAGTTATTGACTGCAACAATGATGAAAAAACGATATGCTTGGCCAAAAAAATGTGTGTTGAACAGTTGAAATGTGGAGAAAAGTTTTATTCTCAGATAAGAGTCATTTTTGGTACAAGGACAGTGATCTCGTTTCGTAATAGCTTATATATACCAAACAGTGAAACATACGTTAAAGAAGATGTTTTGGGGCTGCTTTTGGTATATAGGTACCCAATCCCTTGTGTCATATGAAGGCATGATGAACTCCCAAAAATACAAAGACTTACTAGAACGCAGGTTACAAGCTGAACTATGAATAGTTGATCCCAACGGTCAAGCAAATTATTCAACAAGATTCGGCTCCATGCCATGTGTCTAAAATCATGATGAAATATTTTAAGGACCAACAAATATCCGTCATTGACTGGCCAGGAAACTCACCGGATCTTAATTCAATTGAAAATCTGTAGTCTGATTGAGGCTGTAATTCAGGTATGGTTTCGACTCCAGGAATTAAATGAAAAATGTAAATAACTTGTGGATTCTATGCCGAAACGTGTTCAAGAAGTGGTAAAAGCCAAAGGAGGACATATTTCATATTAAAACAATTTTAATTGTAACTTTTTCTCTTTTTTCTGTGTCTGTACCTAATACCTAATAAAGGTTTTATTTTCAAATTATCACTTGTGTTCACATTAATTCGCACAATACTGTATTTATATGTTTTAATAGGTGATACCAGTCGTCGATCACTCGCATCCTCAGCATCATTTGTTATTT
This sequence comes from Adranes taylori, assembly GCA_009867245.2. NCBI lineage: Eukaryota > Metazoa > Arthropoda > Insecta > Coleoptera > Staphylinidae > Adranes > Adranes taylori. The sequence goes on along the minus strand of WYDF02097367.1, from coordinate 5,824 downwards.
GCATTCTATAAAAAAATGGACGTGTGTTTATTTATATTACATTCGTTCTCATCTTTTGTTTATAAAATTACTATAGCTAAGTGTTTGTAATATAAGTTATATAAATATGATTTATTATAAAAATGTATGCATACATTTTTAAATTTGTTTTCAATTTTTAAAAAATGGTGTACGTACACTGATTTTAAACATTGTCCGTAACGAAAGGGTGAATAATTAAAATTTTGTTAATAATATTATTTAATTCACCTCCCCATGAATCCCCCGCTGACCGTATTTGCATTCGGCGTCGGTCGCTACGCTGCGCTTCGCTGTCCGAGTGTTTAGTCTGGCATGCTGTGCACGCCAGCTAGACCTAACCTCAATTTAACCGGTATACCTATGAATTCACCTTCCCGATGAATTCACCTCTCCGATACATTCATCTCCCCGATGAATACACCTCCCCTATGAATTCAGCACCCCGATGAATTGACCTCTCCGACGATTTCCCATCCCCATGAATTCACCTCCCCATGAATCATCCGGATTAAACATAACCTCACTTTAACCAGTATACCTATGAATTCACTTCCCCGATGAATTCACCTGCCCATGAATCCTCCGGGGCCTATATGAAACTATAGTCACAATCTGAGCAATTCTGCTATACGTGTTAATATTAGAAACTCGTCAAACAAAAACCACAACTCAACACATTTGCGCTACGTCTGAAGTTCGCCCAATAGGATTGAAAGTATATATAGTCACAATCTGAACAACGCATAGCGCATTGATGTGCAAATGACACATGACATACACGTGCTCACCATTCCCACTCAATCAAACACATAAGACGACAGTTTACACATAAAACTCACACAACCCATAGTTTAAACAAAACAAATACCAAATTGTAAGTAAAATTGTTACTAATTTAATTATAATCTAAATTTATCATAAATCTTTGTAGTTGCCTTACGATGCCTGTGTTAAAATACGCGAAACCGGTCGCAAACTATATAAATAATTAAGGAAGTACAAACAAATCATTTCATTTATATTATTATTTCCTATTTGAATGATTACACATTAGTTTTTAGTATGATTAATATCTCATTCCAGCGGCTGGGAAACTGTAAATTTGATAATATATTTTAATTTCATTTAATACACATTTGAATTTGGCGTATCATGGATGTTTTAGAAAATTGCAATTTTTCTACAAATTCCAATAAACTTGATTCAAATTAGACCATTGAGGTTGTGGCCTTTTAAACACCTTATGTAGACGTTTAAGCATTAAACCAGGGACTCACAAATAATGATGAAAACTTTGTCGTTCTTTTTCACATTCCAAATGAAAAGTCTTTTGGCCTTGAATATCATAACCCAAAAATCTATTTCATAATGCTTATTTTTTTACATTCTGTTAACTAACTAACTATCATTGTTTATGAAAATAAGATAGTCTCTTTATGAAGATGATTATGAAAATGAAGTCTAAATCGCTAGAAGACCAGTGGACTTACAACAATTAACTTTTATAAGCGAAAGGTGCATTTCATATCAAATCTTAGTGTTCAATAAAAGTCAACCGTAAGCCATCTACTGACAGAAACCAAATGTCTTGAGTTGTGGTTTTTTGTTTGAAGGAGTTTCTAATATTACCACTTTTGTGACATTTCTATTTCACTCATCCTTAAACATAAATGCCTTGAGTTGTGGTTTTTTTGTTTGAGGTGTTTCTAATATTAGCACTTATAGTACAATTGTTTAGATTTTGACTGTGGTTTCAATTCTTTTCAGTCATCTTCAGACATAAACCAAGTTGTTATGCAGTCTAAATCATTGTAGGTTTTTGCTTTTTGACGACTAATATTACCACGTATCTTACAATTGTTTAGATTGTGACTATTGTTTCAATTCTCTTGAGCCACATTCAGACATAAACCAAATTGTTATGAAGTCTAAATCATTCGGACACCACTGGAGGTAAAACAGTTTATTTTATGAGTCTCTAATATTACCAGGTATAGTACAGTAGTTCAGATTGTGCCCATAATTTTAATCCTTTCGGGCCAACTTCATATGTAGCAGAAATTTGTTGAGTTGTGGTTGTTTGAGGAGTTACTAATACTAACACGTATAGTACAATTGTTCAGATTGTGACTGTAGTTTTAAACCTTTCCCATCATCTTCAGACATAAAGCAAATAAGTTGGATTGTGTATTTTTCTTATTCGATGAGTTTCTAATGCTAACACGTACAATTGTTCAGATTGTGACTATAATTCCTATCCTTTCGAGGCAACTTCAGATGTAAAGCAACTATGTCGAGTTGTAGTTTTTTGTTTTTCGAGAATTTTCTAATACTAACACGTATAGTACAATTGTTCAGATTGTGACTATAGTTTTAATCCATTCGAGTCACCTTCAGGCACAAAGCAAATGAGTTGTATTTGAGTTTTTGCTTTTGAGAAGTTACAAACAAATTATTTCATTTAAAATACCCTTATTATGGATCAAAAAACAATATTAAATAATAATATAGTTTGCGATAATTAAAAAGTTGTCCGTGTGAACTCTATTATTAAAACTTGTCGGTAGTCAGTAAGAATTTCTGTCCATGAGCTAGTCAGTAAGAATAACAGATATAATTGTTTCACAAACCCAATATAACTCGAAAGACAACTCATTGCAACTGTATTCAGAACCCAACTCAATTTCATAACCAAATCAAAACAATTAATATGTTTAAAAGCAAAGCCATTAGAGTTAAATAATAATAATATGATATAATTAATATGATTTTATAGTTTTTATATCATATTGTTTTCAATAAATGCATAAAAATCAATTAAAATTTTAAAATCATAAAATGTATGTAAATTGACTTTATAGTGTTGAGCCTTGACCCTTCCAACCTTTTTTATTTTGCATAGATTTAATCGAAAACAATTTGTAAAAATCAAAACTCGAAAACTAAAAGACGTAGATGTTTTCTTGAGCACTGTTTGGAAATGCTATGAAATATTCTTCCCAAAAATCATATGGTTTCAAATGCATATTTGTCGTGTTAACACGCTTTTGGTAGCTGCGCGCAGACGTGCGTCATTAACCGATTTCAAGCAGTTTCTAGATATTAACTACAGCACAGTTTCTCGTTTAATTTACATAAGTTTACAACAGGAGCAGTGTAACAGGTACACAAAATTGATTATTATCATCCCCAAATTGCTATAAATAAATTGGTGTTTTTTTTTTGTGTATAGGCGATCTAAAGTCGGCCATTTTCACTGCTATTTTTACGTATACAATCGATCCTCAATCAAAAGAGCTCCCCAAGGGCTCAAATTAAAGCATTTTCACTACAAAACTCTAACGAAAATAACGTAAAATCAAAAAAGAGCACTATATTAACTAAAAGCATAGGAGCGTGCGATCCTTGACAACATGGAAAAACTGGAGGGGTCCTATTTTTGATAATTCTAAGCACATCACAGCTCTCTCGATAGATAACGTTAAAAATATGCCGTTTTCGGAATTTGAAAAATGATGAAATTCTCTAGAACATTTATTTCGACCATTTTTTCAAACAAAAAACCATTCCCAAAAAAGTTATAAATTTTTGAAAAAAATCGAAAAACAAATTTGTTTTTTAAATTGTCATTTTTTTATAAATCCAAGAAAAATGGAGTTTTTACCGTACGATTCCCGTTTACTTGAAGAAAAATGCAAGAATACTCGAATGTTTTACAAATCTATAGATTTTTTGAAAATAATTTTTGAAAATTCCATCCATGGAAATATATGCCAAATTGGGGAGTCTATGATCTCCAAACTCAATTGAGTGAGGGTCTCAAGGTTGATGTCAAATGAATGATAAAGAAATAACCCAATCAATAGGCATATTTTGTTTTTGATAAAATGAAGACAAAGTGGGTAAAATGGTTCACAAAGTTAGACCATCATATATACTTTAGTCCAAATGGACCCACATTTAAGCGTGATGACGTTACAATTACTATGCCTGAAAGAGCATTCTCTTTTTTATTCAGAAAGAAATTACAAATCGTCAATATTAATTTTTTGGAGTTTTCATTCCACGCCAAACAAACGTTAATTTTCGTATGATTTTTATGGCCATTTTTATTAATAACTTTTGAATGGCTAAAGATATCACAGTGAAATTTAGATATGTTTTGGAGGACACATTTTGCTTTCGTTTATACGTAAATACAATTTTGGACTTGTTTGTTCGAGAAATGCAGGTTCCTATAAATTATATCCTGCTAGGTTTCTACATAAAACAGTAATATTGTTATTAACGTGGAAACTATTAAAGATCCATAGCTGAAAATTATAAAGGCTTGAAGTACTTGGGGAAAGCTTTGTTTCATGCGTTTGATATAAGAGTAAAAATGGTGCTCTTTTTTAGTTTTACGTTATTTTCGATAGAGCTTTGCCGTGAATAAACCTTAATTTGGGCCTTTCGGGCAGATTTTGAATTGCATCTACATGTCAAAATAACCTAAAAATGACAAACATTTACATGGCTGAAACACAACAAACATTTGGCTGAAAATGAAAAATTCGATCATTTTGAAGCACTCTGTAGATAGAAATCGATTCCTTGAATATTTTGAATTGTTCCTATTGTAAAACTATGCGAATTGATTGAAAATTCGATTTATAATTAGCATATTTCATGTAACGTGTTTCACGAATTTCGACCAAATTGACGTATTTTCTTTCAACACATACAGCTTAGTTGACGGTTTTGTGTCATCTGTACCCAAAAAAATCGATCTATTTGTAGCAATTTCTTGATATTAACTGATTTCTTGAACCGTTTACGTTGTTTCTGTCCTAAAATTATGTAAACTGATTGGAAATAGAATATTTAATGAGCTTTTAGATGATTATCTTTAATGAATTTCTTGACTGCTAGAGTTACCATTGACATTTAAATAAATAAGTTAATCCTCACGCCTTAGCAAGTGATGATAAACTAATAATTAATAGAATATATTTACACAGGTGTAAATATATTCTGTTTACGCACGAATTTGCCAACAGAAAAGTCTCTTGGTGTCCCATCGGACAGCTGCACTGTCCGCTTTGTCAACTTTTGGGAAATTTCTAAGAGAGCAGTCTAGCGTGCGAACGTACGGCGTGCAAAAATTTCAGCCTCCTAATTTTAAATCTGAAGTTCTGAGCAAAAAAATTCGTGGACGTGAGCGCCACCCCATCTTTCATATACTGGTAAGTCCAAGCGGAAACAAAGAAAAAGTAACTCAAAAGCGATACTGGGGAAAAATGAAATCAAAAACAGCATCAGACCGCTCCAAAGCGGACAAATTCATAAGACCAAAGCACCACTCTGGCGTGCAAAGCACGCCAAATTGCTCTTTTAGAAATTAGCCGAAAAGAGAGCCAAGATGAATCGTAGGCCATGCCAAATTGGACAGCACAGCTGTACGCGCCCTAGGCAAATACGGGGAAAATGTGAGTCAAGAGCGGCCGTAAGCCGCGGCATACCTTACAGAGTACTCATGAGTAGAGAAAAACATAGGTGTATGGTAAACTAATGTTGTTTAGTTTACCTTAAACACTATTGTGATAATTGAATTTAATAGACGACTTAAGAGGTGACCGTCAAAACTAAAAGTTTAACTTTTGTTTTATGCAAGATATAACAAAACGTAGGACTTAGTTTACCATAAACCTATGTTTTTCTCTACTCATGAGTCCTCTGTAAGGTATGCCGCGGCTTACGGCCGCTCTTGACTCACATTTTCCCCGTATTTCCCTAGGGCGCGTACAGCTGTGCTGTCCAATTT
>WYDF02097356.1:0-10730 GCA_009867245.2 Adranes taylori | reverse complement strand
TTAAGTTGTATTTTTAATATTTCAACCCCGTTATATGTTCGTTCAACATACCCAAGTATCTAGCGTCTTCTTTTAGGAGATATGAATTTTAAGAATATTAGGTTATGACCCCTAAAACCGTCCCTCGCGCCGGATATGCGCTGTAAGTTAGTTAGAGCTGACTGAATTACTGCATTAGATCGTTTTACGTGTATTTTTATACTTAAAACGAAATTTTTTTTATTATTAAGTTTTCAACATAGTCCCCTTTTAAGGCACTACGCTTTTCAAGACGACTTTGCAATTTCTTCATCCCTTCCGAAAAGTAATGTTGCTCGAGTTCTTCAAAATAGTGGGAAGTTACGATCATCACGTCATCGTTTATTGCAGAACGGCGTGCTCCGAGTCATATTTTAGGTTTAGGAACAGGAAGAAGTCGCAAGGAGCTAGACCTGGTAAATATGGTGGGTGGTCGATCAATTTGTAGCATAACTGGTTTTCACCTGTATGACGACTGCTTGAGCGGGTGCGTTATCATGATGAAGACAACCCAAGTAATCAATAAGAATAATGCCTTTCACATCCCAAGAAACAGTCGCCGTCATCTTATCCGCCGATCGGGTTGTTTGTGCCTTTTCGGTAGCCTTTCACCGCTTTTCTCCACTGCTTTGCCTGCTTATTTGTCTCCAGCATGTAGTAGTGGGCTCACGTTTCATAAACAGTGACGTATCGATGAAAAAAATCCTTCGGATCAAGTTTTATCTTCGTCAAAAGCTTCTCCGCATCCGTCACACATGTATGTTTTTGGTCGATAATAAGTAAACGCGGCACTCATCGCGCGAATGGTATTTTCATATTCAAATGCTTGCGTATGATAATGGATTTTGTTGACGCCTTCTGGTGTAGTGATGACATTTGAGGGCCTAGGGAGGCCATCATCAAAAACACTCCTACGACCACGAATTGATTCAGGTTTCCAAAATTTTATTGTTGCAGGCGACAGTGCAGACTCGTAGTAAACAGCATCCAGTTCGGATTTGATTTATACATTATTTTTCGCTTTCTTGTGAAGGAACTTAATCACGGAACGATATTCTACTTTTTCCATTTTTCACAAAACACAATAGTTGCTTACTTAGTGACGGCTGTAAAAACCAAACTACATGCTCCTTTTGCTTCAAATTTTGACAGACGTCATGTGTTGGATGGGAGATGGCAAAACCAAAATGGCATTCATTGTCACAGAGGGCCACCTTTCGAAGGCTAGATTTATGTCATACCACCATCGTACGTTTAGTGATATTTTTATTTATTTATCATGCAATAGTTGGTAGCCCTAATTAGATTTAACTAAAGTAGCGCATACTAAAATCATCCTATATAGTGATTAACATGTTATTGTGGGCTTTGATAAATTTCACTTTCGATCGATAAATAATCGATACCGAATCGAAATAATCTTCGATTATTTTTTAGGGGCATAGTTAAAGACTTTTTTCTTTCTTTACTTATAATGTTTATTATTATAATTATCTTTAAGATTGCTTTCTTGATCGTGACAGCAATGTCCGATCATTATAATATCGTTGATCTTTTAATACTCAATTTACATATTGTTAGAATTTGGTTATATTCTTTTAAAGATTTACCAATTTATCCATAAAGCGTTTTCTTTGAATCTTTTTTTGAAATATTGTCATTTACAGTATGAAAGAAAAAAAAAAAGAAATAAAACACGGATATTGATTGAGCTATCTAAAACGATTTCTAAATGCGACTGATTATTTTCATTGAAGCCGTGATATGATAAAAATAGTGTTACTTTAGTTTCATTTGTTACCACCAGTACTACCACCAGTTCTTACCACAAACTTTTTTATTTCTGCTTGCATCACAACTTTTCAAGGTGTATTATGTCATTTGTTTACACATACCTAATATTATTTGATTGTATTTATTATCAGGTATGCAGAGCAAAACAATTCTTTTCCCTTTCATTTTGAATCTGACATATTAAAACACTATCACTATGTGTGTTGATTTATTTAGTATTCCAGTTCCAGTTAGGAACCAAATTTAATTGATAATCCTTTTAAGAACGGAATAGCAGCCCGTGTTTAATTCGAACAATTCATGCGCAGTTACGATAATCTTTCAGTTAGAACACCCACTGAAGCATCTATTGCCAGTGTTCCGGGATTTTTCACAGGCCCAAAGTGAAAACCTTTCCTGTTGTACTGGAGGAAAAGAAAATGGACAAACACATGTATCCTGCAAATCGGATATATGATATAGATGGCAGTGGGTTGTATACTGTACAAAGCATGTCCTAAGTTGTAGGCTTGAAAGGGAAAAGACAGGTTGGAGGTCTCATCTCGGCGGAAAAAAATTCACTTGTCAGGTTAATCGCTTGTATAATTTGTTCCTCCAATGCTTATTTTCCCACGAACCAGCTGGTCAAACTAACTCATGAAAGGACTCCCCACCTCTGGATCAATTGGTGACTGTCATCTCAGCGGATGGATTCAAAGCTATCTCTTCTACCATCAGCTGAATATCCGTCTGGATAGAACAGACGACACAAAAGTCGTCTGTTCTAGTGTATTCATTCTGTTCTAGTGTATTCAAGTCGTGTATTCATTCTGGTAGCAGTCGAAGAAGAATTATCGTCAGCGTCAGAATCAATTTCGTCATCCGGTGTCATTCCTGATACATAGTCACTGCTATGATTGTCCTGCAATTCCAGTTCCAATTCATCTGCACTACTGTCTTCTTCAATTGTGGGATAGGTATGCCAACCTCTCCGGAAGCGATGTCAATCTAATATATTTGTACCTGCATCGTAAAATAAAAAGAAGTAATGTAACCAGTTAAAATGGTGAAATCTGATTTCAGACTGATTTCTTATTTCATTACGCACTTTAGCCACCGTGTCTCAGTCGGAGAATGTAGATATACATAAACATAGCAGGTAGTCGGGACAATTTGAAAAAGTAAATATTTTGCACACACTTAATGAGCTTCTTTTGCAATCTAATCTCTTCCTATATCAGTTGCAACTTGGACTTCCTGACACTATCATATGCGTCTTTGTTGTCAATGTAGAGTTGGTGCACCCTAACATTTTGCGCATAGCATTTCTCTAGAATCAGTTGTAATGACAGAATGTAGTCCAAGGTTGACCTGTTGCGCCAAAACCCACACTAGTATTTGCCTAATTACTTCTCCGTATATGTCTCGAGTCCCATTGCATGTATCTTCGAATCGATAGATTTGAAGAGTTTGGAAATCTCGAACTTAATTTTGTATCGGCAAAAACGAAATGAGGATTTAACAATTTCGGGTGAGGTGATCACATCTTGTTAATGGTTTGGACATCCCAAGAACTAAATTCAAAACCAAGTGGGTTAGTGTAAACGAATGATGAAATGGAACGATCTAAATTACCTCAATATTTTGCTGATAACTTGTTAAGCTTTTCTAGTTTTATAAATCCCACAAATATCCTCTCAGGCATATTAGAAATGCAAATCAAATACCAGTTTCTTTCAAACTTTACAGTCAATAAGAAAGCTGAAATATATGTGTCGTTACAATCAACTGATAATGAGAATTTGAGAATTATCGTAATGCTTGCTGATATATCAGATGGTCAAAAACTTTCTCCAATTGTCATATTAAAACAAAAAACTATGCGAAAAGAAATATGCAGCCCGGATTCGTTTCACGTGTTCAAAAAAAGAGATGGATGATGGAGGAAATGGTATTGAATTAGTTAAATGTTGTATTGATACAGCGTCCTGGGGCATTAAGAAAACCTCGCGCCATGTTTTTACTTAATGCATTTCGAGGTCACCTCACAAATAAAGTGATGACAGAAACTGAACCTTTGAATGCTGCTATGGTGAAAATTCCAGGAAAAATTACCTTACAGTTACAAGTTTTAGGTTTAGCTATCAATAAACAATTCAAAGACAATTTAAGAATGGAATACAAAAATTGACTCTTAGACGGAAAAAAATCCTCTGCCTCTGAAAAATAAAGAAACCATTAATTCCAGTTTTAGGGAATTGATCGTGACTGCTTGATAGAAGATTAGTGATACGTATATTAAGAAACGTTTGAAGAAATCTTGCATTTCCAACAATCTAGATGGAAGTGAGGATGAAACTTTATGGGAAGAAGACCATACTATAAAATGATGTATCGAGTAGCTATCATTCAAGCGATAATGAAAGTGATAATTCATGCATGTCCGAATAAAAATAATATTTTTTATAATAAAATTTACCTGATGACGTACTTTGTTTCAGATTTGAATTCTAATTCCCTTTTATTCCTTCTTCAAATAAATAGTAGGTTTTTTATACCTAGCAGAATACCGCTCCATAGCACTGCAGACAAAAGGCTTTCCCTGATTGTTTAGCCACACTAGTCCAATAAATCCGTGAGTTGTACCAGTTTAAATATTTCCTGGTGAGAGCATGTTTGTACCAATTAGGACTCAACCTTTCCAAATAGGTCTCACCTTCTGGATGCCAATGCTTCAGACTATAGTGTAGAGCCATAGAAAGGCTTTTTATTTGTTTTTGTGCTTCTGCAGTGTTCAAGTTGTTTTCTGTATTTTCTGTATTTAAGTTGATAACTAATTTATGCCTAGCTTTTTTTTTGTTTGTGAATCGTATTCTAAATGCTTCATATCCCATACGTAGATTTACATCACAAACGTAGATTTACAGCAAATTCCGTTGTTCACGCAGTGACTGTACGCTGCCAGCAGAAAATTTGTTAAAAGCAAATAATTGAAAATGATTTGAAAAAAAATTCGTTAAATTACAATTATAAATGACCAAGAATTGATATGAACAATTGCTTATATTAGTTTATTACTCCTGCGCCAGCATTCTCGCTGACCTCCAACAAACCTATAGACATAGCTACTCATTACTTCTAATATACACATATTACTCGCGTCAATTAATTCCTTTGAGCATGCACCCGAGACATCCGCCAACCGGATCGCGATTACATCTATTCGCGCATAGTGACGCACAATGTGAGCAACACCGCATAATCAGTTACATTAGAGCATGCGTAATGGTTTAGAGCATGCCTGCTCAACTCTAAACGCACCATAACATATGACTATTTGAAAGATACTAACATCGTATTTATCTCATCCATGGCCTAACCACGTGACTAGTCGACTGTCAAACAAAAATCACTTGGAGAGGAATCACGCCAAAGGATTCTGAACACTTCAAGAACCATGTTTTTTAGATACCATTTTTCCACTTTAGAATGGAAAAAATGTTTCAAGAATTTGTTCGGACGCATGCAATTTTATTATGTCGCGAGCATTCTTGTTTTTGTACACAATAATATTTTGGGGTCAGTTTTTCTACCTAAATGTATTCCAAAGCTTTCTAATTTAACCCATCCAAATATAAATGTGGTTCGGAAATTATTTATTAATTTAATATCTTTATACTTTTATTTTAAGTAATTAATCACACAGAAATTAAATATGGACAAAATAATTCATAAAATATCATAGTTATTTCTTATGTTCTTCATTCAAGAATTAATTCTTATTCAGAAAATTGGAATATATTCTCAAATAAATTGTATAAGTACCACGTAACACTAAACGAGTTATTAATTATTGAACTATATTTTAGAATGAAAATTATTTGTTTGTTATAAATTGAACTTTGAAAAAATTACTCACTGAAATAACTTACATTTGAGCTAAAGCCATTTTGTACGCACTACACTTTTAAGTTTGTTTTTTATTTTTTGATTGTAAATTATACAGCAATTATTGTTCCCGGCATTCAAATGAATTTGTTTATAAAGATTGGGCGAAATCCACTAACGTTCTCCTATTAGACATCTGCGCTTAGGAGTTTTCTGGAATATCTATCGCTAAATCGCTCTTCAATTGAGCCTTTCACCAGTGAATCTACCTCCCCTGTCTGTACTGCTACTTCTTCTTACCGCATTCTTTCTTACTGCCACCAAAGTACAGGTAGGTCTTTCATAATTAATATAGTGCTATGTTCACATGATGCTTCTATTTATGTAAGTGTAATATATTGCACTGTTTACATAATAATTTTATTTAATAACAATTAACGTACTTACTAAGGATAAAGTCGTTTTCATATGACTCCTAATTATAAACAGGATGGTTAGATTTTAATTAAATCCAACTAATTAGATTTCTAAACAATAATACTGAAAGACTAAAACATAATGAACTTAGGGATTAGAATAACATATGAGTATTGAAAGTACTTAGAGCATTAGAATGGAACCAAATGAATGCAATAGTTTCCCCGCTATAATATAATCTTTTCAATTTTCTAGTGATGCTAAATAATTAATCACAAGAGTAGATTGAAAAACTTCATCTTTGGCAATATTAAAAAAAAGCTTGTTGAACTATTCAAATTGAATTAATTCCTTTAGTGAGCTTAAACTGTATTTCATTATTTTGATTTATATATGTAACAGGAAGGTGTTTGATTAGTGTAGTACTGGTGTATTGGTGCTAAAACTTTATTTTTTTGAAAAATTTAATTTCCTACATAGTTCTCTCTGTACGTATAAACATGTGTTAGTAGGGATAAATTTATCGACACTTTTCCTTACACCCTCGTATAAACTGTTAATTTTACCTGTTATAAGCTGTATCGCTTTGCGTTTGTACAATTTTCATATGGGGTTATTACACGTAAAGCAGAGGTTAGTAATTTCTTTTTAGTTTATATTTGTTTCATTTTATTTTTTCTATTGTTATTCTGTAAAGAGTACGATGCACGTACATAGTGTGAATGCGATAAATCGCATGAGTTGGAAAAATATTTATATAATGATCTTATCAAATTTCACTAGTTATACGTGTGTGTTTTTCTTTTCTATCATCGTAATACATAAATATAACGTATTTAGTTTATATAATGTGATGCGTTGATAAAGAGTTTCATTGATTATAATTGAATATGTATAATTGAATAGATTGCGAAAAGAAGGAAGTTGTACTTCCTATTTGTAGACCTGAAAGCCGCGCTTGATGGAATTGTGCTAGAGAAATTGTGGGAAAGAATGGAAAGGATGATGAAGGGATTGTATGAGGGTACGAAAGTAAAGGCGAGAGTGAACAAAAGGGTATCAGAATGGTTTGAGACCAAAAGAGGAGTGAGACAGGGATTCCCATATATGCATAACGATGTCATCTGAAAAAAAATTTTTTATATAATACATCGAGTCAATGAATTATGTTTTATAAATCTGTTTTTACTGCTATTTCTTTTTCGATTGTTTATATTCAAAACTGACTTAATAATTAACAGAAAAATGTTTCTACTTCAAATGGACTAGCATAGTTTACTACATTCAATGAAAGCAGTAAGAGAATATTTAATTAAACATAAAGCATGCACACATATTTTTTCATCGCATCATACATAATGCACTAAGCTCTACGCAACACATTGGTCCGGCGAGAATAAAAGCATAAAAAAATATGCAGTCAGTCGTGGTCAGATGCATGGTTCATTGTTCATAATGCGTCTGGCTAGTTCCAGTAAAAATATGCATAAATAACAAACGAAAATATTCATGAATATTTTCGATTGTTGTTCGTGTCGGATGCAAAGCATGACCGTTTTCTATCAGAACGAGATGCATAAATGAAGGAGCGATTGCGAGAATAGTAAATATTGTTCTGCATTGTTCAGATAATCGTTGGTGAATGGAGATCTGTTTAACTTATGCAGAGGCAACTCATAACTTGTATTTAGACAAATCGTTGTTTCAACAAGCAATAAATTTGCTGGTCTCTTCTAGGTTCTTTCATGTTTTAGTTTGTCTCATAAATTTGTAAATTAGTTGAATTCTAAAATGAGTAGTGAACAGTTCGAAATGATGTTAATATAAAGAATAAAAGTATTGACGTATAGATGTTATTGTAAAAAAAATAAAAAATAAATGTTTATTATTTAAAATATAAAATATTATTTTTAATTAAATAAAAAATACGAAACAATATTACTATTATATAATAAATAGTTTGATACAAAACCGCTGACAGTATTCTCAAAAATAGATTATTTAAATATGTATAAGTGTAAGTTACATAAAGATTTTAATAGAAATTCAATGGTCTGTTTTTATATAATAATGATTTTTTAATTCTTAAATTGAATTCTTTTTAAGAAATTTTTATTGTGAATTTTGCTGGCTTATATTGAATAAAAATTGGAAGAAATTGACAGTCTTCACGAATTTAATATTATTTATTACAAAATGTTATTCTTTAAAATATTACTTACTAGAAACTTTGCATCAAAAATGATAATTTCTTATTATTTGTTTGATTAATATTAAAATGCTAATTTAAATTAAAAGTAACAACGATGCGCACAATAAAATATAATATAGCGCACTTCTAATTAATAAAAATAATTAAATACTTGATTTTAACTCCCTCTTTCTTCATATAATGAATAGATTTATTGAGTTTTAAATGGAACGAGAACGGTATTTTATCGCGGTATTTTTACGGAACTAAATAGTACATCGCGTTCCGAGCGTGGAATCAGAATTCATATCAAAAATGCGTACTTGCTATGGTGGTACGATACTAGTGCAGTTGAATACACATTTCGATGGGATTCCCCACTCTCCTAGGAGGGATCGTGGGCTGCGTGCACAAGCAACATATAGCCGACGGTACGTTCCACCTTGCGGCGTTGTAATTACAATACGTACTCGCGTGATTATTGCTTTCTATTAGTATAAGGCCTACTTTGTTACAAAGCATTGGGGAAACTCAGCTGGCCAGCGGAGTTGAGTTACAGAATCCAGTATACGAAATTCTATTCTATATATAGAAATGACTACCAGTTTGCCAATAATCTTCTATTAATTTTCTATTTTTGCCATCTGAAATAACATGGATACTATTTGTTCATAATTTCCCTCCTTTTAAGAAAGACACAACTCGTATTCAAATTGGCTCATTTTATATGAAACCTATAAGCTAACACAACGCAAAATATTAGCGATTATAATATACGACTGCGAAATTATTCCACGTATTAAAAACTCGGGCTAATGAAATTAATTTTAATATTGTGATAATAGTCAATGACATGTTGTCACGCAAATTAAAAGCTAATCTAGGAAAAATGTTTCAGCGGGGGCGAAAGTTAGACTCATTTAACGTATACAATTTTCAAATCACATTTAGCCGTAAATCATTTTAATAGATGTTAATTTAGTCGTTTTTATAGCGTAATTGGTAAGACTGGTTAGTTCCAATTTATGTAATACTTCTTAAGTATTTCTAACATTACTTTATTAAGGTTAATGATTATTTTTGTACAAGATATGTATTACTTTATTGAGCATTTCGTCCATGTAGTTCTAATACCTCGTAACCCTCTTTTTTCGATTTTGTTGTTATTAGCTATTCCCATGGTATAAAGTGCGCTCAATCGATTGAAAATATCTCTTAAGGCCCAGGGAATTTACTTTAGAGCTGCTATAAGCAGTGAAAAGATACCTCGTATCCAAAACTGGTTCAGTTCTTGGCTTACGAGATATTTCTTCAAAGAAATATCTCATAGCCTAACATTTAACTTGACAACACTGTGTGCAAGCAAGACAACACTGTTTCTCCCACGTAATATGAGGACTTCACCTATCACAGGAGATGAATAAAATTTATAAAAAAATAATTATGAATTATGTCTCATGGCAACTGTTGGTGTCCTTAGCTACAAAAAAGCCTGATAATGATGATGAAAATAAATGTTTTTAAAACCAAATAAAAGCTTGGTGAGTGATAGTTTTGTGACTGAAGAACCCAATGAACAAGAGGTTGTGGAATTTGAAAGTTTAGTTGAGTCAAAGTTACATTAACAAGACAAGTATTATTTAAGTTAGGTGAAACAAGCGCAATACCCAGACTTCACTTGAGCGTAAGTTATTATTTTTACTTTTTTCTAGAATCCATATCGAAACTGCAACGTTATGAAGAAACTGAGGCCTCCCAGTTACTTGAATCTGATTCTGTAGTTGTAGAATTAAATGTGTATAATATTGAAGCAATTTGCAATGACTGTGGTTAAATAATTCTTTTGGGAGTTTGAGCGTGGTTGTCGTTCGCTCACGGATAAACCGAAAGAAGGTTGTCCAAAATCAGTTGTTGCGCCAGAAAACGTTGATGCTTCCCAAAAATTTATAATGCAAGATCGTCATATGACATACTGAAAGATTGAGATGACCATTATTAGACATCCATATATAAACTATTTCATGAACGTTTAGCCGTGAAACAAATTTGTTCTCGTTGGATCCCACATAATTTGACAAAAATTCAAATAGATTCTGGTGTCGATTGGTGCAAACAAATGCTCAAGAAATTCAAGGGTGGTGCTGCAAAAGACGTATATAATATTGTAATAGGTGACGAATCATGGATCTATGAGTATGAGCCGGAAATTAAACAACAGTCGACTGTACGGGTGATTCAAAATTCTCCAAATCCGACAAAATGTGGTTGCGCTCAAAGCTCTTCGAAATAAATGGTCGCTTGTTTTTTCGGAAAAACTGGCCATGTCGCAACAGTGCCTTTATAGAAACGTAAAACGGTCAACTCTGAGTGGAACACAGGCATTTGTTTGCCAGAAGTCTTCGGTGAAGAAAGGAAAACAAACAAGCACCGTCGGATCATTCTT
>WYDF02097345.1:0-10730 GCA_009867245.2 Adranes taylori | reverse complement strand
AACAAATTAGACAAAAGAAATATGACAAACATTTTTATAAAAGTCAAGAATATTGTCAAGAATTAATTTCTGAATGATCAAAGATTTCTTATAAATATCTTAAAAGATGTCTGCAACATTATTAAACAGAGATTATAACAAGGTAGTTTTATAGCTTTTATGTCGTCGAATATGTGGTTTTAAATTGTTTAAATTTGTATTTTGGGTACATGATTTTAGAAGTTTGAAATAGTTACAAAAAGGCTGGAAGATTACAAATTAAAAAAACATGACAGTAAATCGGCTAAACCATACAGTTTAAAACGAATTTGGTCGAAATATGAGGTACTAAAAATGTTTTTAAATAAATATTAATGCAATTGAGTCATCTCACGAGAAATTAGCATAGAAATAATATAATCCAATTAAATATGGATTCTAATTGAAAAACGCATGTACATTGCGATATTAAACTCCTAAATATTTGCGACAAAATCGCAAGAAATCGCGATATTACAATATTCATATAACTTTCGTGCTGTGACGTACTATCTCTTATAGATACATATGCTAAGAGAACTCCCACTCGCGACGCTACTAATGGGGAGCTTTAGCAATTTGAAAAATTCGATCTTCAGGAATCTTCTCGGGCGCCAGGTTCGTTTAAAGCGAGCTGAACAACATCACTTCGAACTGATGTTGTTGTTTCGGTCCCCAGAGGATTTCTACGGGCTTCGGTATACTCAGTGGAATGTTAACCAGGTGTCCTAGATCTTGCGGGTACCTGTAAGTGAACTTAATACTAACAGCATTAAAATTTTAACAAACCCGTGTATTGTAATCAACACAAAACGCACATTATAATCAAAACAAAACGGCGCATATCAAAACGGTAGTGCAATAATAGTAAAAACGGCGCTTAGCGTAATATTAGCGGTGCTGATAAAGCAACATTTAAATGCGGTGCCAAAATAATAATACGGAAAGCAGACGAAAATGGCGGTAATTTCAAGCACAGCATATAAATGGTAAAAGGTAAGGTCTAATCGGAAATTACTACCGACACGTAACGTCGCCTTAAGAGCTGACGTGACTGTGTACCAAACGCATGCCACTAGTTTCGTTAGTAGTATACACCATGAGCGCGTAGCGTTGCATTAAGAACTAACGCTACTGTATACCGAGTGACTACTACTAGTTACACCAATAACATGCACTCTTAGTTTAAACGTTGAGACAAGGTAGGTACCACAGACGCGTAGCGTTGCATTAGAAACTAACGCTACTGTATGCCAAACGAATACCACCAGTTACGCTAGTAGTATACACTATGGACGCGTAGCGATACATTAAAAACTAACGCTACTTTTAAACGGTAGTACAAGGTAGGTACTAAAAGTGTGTACCGTTGCATTAAGAACTAACGCTACTGTATGCCAAGTGACTACCACTAGCTTAGTACGTACGCAACATCGCAATTTTAAGTGACATGGCTGTTATACTAGTGGTATACACTTTAGTACGTATGTTAGCGGTTGCGAGAAAAGGATATAATGAAGCTGTTCAAACACTCATGCATATGGTCTATCGTACGGTATAATGGAAAAACCTAATTAAAACACATGCAATATAACTAATACAATGTAAGCTATATAATGTTGCTTACCAAAACGTATTCCACTGCTGGTTACTGTCGTTGGTCGCTATTCGGTGTTGTTTCACGCTCGAGCTCGAAGACCAAACTTTATTTAAAATACTCAAAGCGGCCCTATTTGTAAGTCATCACACATCACGTTGTAACCCGCTACGGGTATCCATACAAAATAGTGTGCTCGCGAGAGTTAAAATATAACTAAATTATAGCATCATTAACAATACCTAATACCATTCGCCTAAAGGTTGAACAGAAATTAAAATATATATTATTTCGGTGCGTACCAACTATCAGCAACAGTATCTATTCATGCAAACTTACGTACGTTAATACAAAAGGAGAAAGATCATTTCTCTCTCTGTCTGTCTCTCTCTCTCTCACACCTCTCTAACATATGTGCCGGTATATGCATCCCAAAAATCCCTCCTTAAATCATTTCATAGCGTACAGCGGTTGCTATTTATTATCATATTTCTTTACATTTATAAATCAAAATAATTGATACGTAAGTATTACGAATACGTTTTAAATCATCTTTTAATTTAAATAGAATGGAAAAACTATACTTAATAATAGTTTCTTATTTGTTTATTGCACTAAGGACAACTTTATTTTAAAAATAGGGTATCCCATCAGTATTTATTTATTTAATACATAAAATAATACATACGGATAGCCATTTCTATACGAGGAACTTTATTCTATTTAGGATGTCCCGAATTATTTTTATTTTATAAGTAACTTTGTTACAGTGCTCAGCACTCTTCCTCATCATCTTCAATTTCTTAATCTTTATTTGATGTTACATTATTCATCAAACTCATTTTATTTTATAACTTTCTCAAAGAAATTGAGACGACTTTGTACGATAACTGCTACAACTACTGGAGCTTAGCAAAACTTGGGTTTTAGCAAACTAAAATAAGGTTTTTAAAGTTATAATTTGCGCTGAAACGTTTTCTGGCAATTGCAGAAAATTTGCTTAAAAGTTTGTTTTGTGCGAGAGGAGAGTGCAGCGAATTACACTTGCAAATAAAGTATTTTATAAGAAAATACAAACTAAATTGCAGAAAGCTTTATTACAAATTTGATATAAAACTATTCTTTGAACAAAAATGACATTCTTCTGGATTGTTGTCCGAATATGTTTATAACTAATTCTGAATCGTCTTTAATTTCATTTTTATGCACACTAAGCATACAAACCCCACTTTATCTTTCATTATTCATCACGAAGATCGATTCCAAGTTTTGACGCGTCATAATGTACTAATGGAACGTTTAATATTACATGTTGTAAGGTAGAAACACATATTTCTGCACCGCACCCGCAGCGTAAAGTTGTTCGAATCTCTATCCGGTGGATGCGGACCATACTTGTCCGCACCACCGCCGTGTGTCGACCGTGCAATGTGTTCACGTTTCCTAGAGTTCTTCAGTATATTCAGTATATATTTTGAAGCTCTAGCAGTTGGAAGTTTCGTAAAGGCAAAATGTTGAGCAATTATACAAATAGTGAATTAAGGATGTAAATTGGAGTAGAAATCCTCGCAAAAATAGGAGAAGAATGTGGATTCACGACACATTGAAGAAAAGGAGAATTTTGTTCACTGTTACGTCATCTGATTGGCGATGAGGCGATGTTTTACGAATATTTTAGAATGTCGATGTACACATTTAAACAACTGGAACTGAACCAAGAGAAACTGAAGAAGGAAGCTATAATTTGGAGACCATCGAAAACACCAACAGAACGTTTAGCAGTATGTTTCAGGTAAATAACATTCGAAACATAATAGATAGCACATTTTGAAAATCACCGTTTATTTTTTAAACTTTGGTAGTTATCAAAATTATGAAAAGCCTCTAGTACAAAATTTCCCAAAGCCATTTGTAGATACCAAAATAACATTTTACAAGAGTATTATTGAAAAATTATGTAATATTTACAAATTGAAGAAATCATTGCTGGACATCACTGTTGGATCTGCTGCTGTAGTATGATGGGGACTGTGGTAATGATGGATGCAAAAGGAAATATCAAGATGTTCGGAATGTATGTGGAGGTGTTAAGGATGATGACAATTTTGCTGATGATGATGAGTAACACGTCAAGTAGTTCGGCATCAAATATCTTTCCTATTCTTGCCTATCAATCTTTCTTATGTACCAAAATTTAAGTGTTTCAATTTTGATTCTTGAACTATAGCTAAATTCTTTCCTTTTGCTTTATTCTCCCCAGCGAGATTCTTTCTGTGCTAATATGTAGGCCATTAGCTGGCTCGCTGGAGAGCCTTCTGGTTTCACTTCACGACCTGGAGTCTTCCTTTTGGGCGTTGAAGGTGTGGCAAATATAGTTTTTTTTTCTGGCAGACATTTGTCATTAGTGAAGATAATTCTCTTGACAGCATAGGTGTGTTCTTACTACTACCTATTACGTTTTGTTGCACTTCAGAGTGCTCTTTGTCTAAATTGATGACATTTTCTACTTGGTATGTTTCTTCAGTGGAAATATCTTGAGAGTCATCGCCAAATTCAGAATCATCATCTTCATTACATACTTCTGGCATGTTAGTTAGGCCGTCCCTTTTACCCATAAAAGGTATTAAAAATGAAATTATGTCCTCATGTTTTTACTTTCGGACTTTACCAGCAGCTTGTCCAGATGTTGTTATTCTTTTCTTAATCGACCCTCGTAGCTGATCTCGAATAGAAGCCCATTTTCTTTTACATGCCTCTATTTCACCTGTAACATGAAGTAAATGTTTTGTTCCAGGTATCTTGCTACCGGAGATACATCCAAAACTATATCTTTCAGTTATATGTTGCTACAATCAATAGTTGCTTCTATTGTTCACGATTACTGCAAAGCAAATAATTGAGGTACTTTTAAGCGAACTGGAGGCAAGTCCAAATGAAGACATGTGGAGCAATGTAGCTGATGCTTTTAGGTAATAGTTGCAGTTCCCTAACTGTATTAGGGCTATGGATGGGAAGCACGTAAAAATACAATTTCCGCGACGTACAAGCGACGAAGCTTTCCCTCTTACTCATGAGACCATTTGCAGAGAAAAACTTGACTGATGAAGAGAGAATTTTTAACCACTGGTTAAGCAGGACAAGAAAGTTGTGTGAAAATGCATTTGGCATTTTGACCAACAAATTTCGAATTTGAATGATAGTGCTTCAATGCTCACCTGACACTTTAACAATAAGGGTTGTACTCGTAGCATGTATCTTGCATTCGAAAGGACGAAGGCTATAATGGCCTCTAACAAAGTGAAGGAAGGATTTGACACAACACAGACATAATCTTCTTATACTACCCCGCCGTCGCGATAAGGCTACAGAATAAGCATTTGCAGTGCGAGAGCAGTTCAAGGATTTCTTACAATTCTCCAAAAGGTAGTGTAGAGTTCCAAGAACGTGCGATCTTGTTTATTTGACTTTTAAGTGTTAAAACTTCTCATAACTTCTCGAAGTTACTCGAGGTCGTTTCATTTCAATATTCAGTTTTCCCAAATCTGTTGAGGTTTTTCAGTAATAACTCCAATTGCAGCATATCCGTTAATTTGATAACGTACTAGTTTATTTCTTAAAGTCCATATTTATTTTCTGCAATTGATTGCACACTGGTTCTAGTTTCGCAGAATAAGTACTGATTACGAGGAGCATCACAATGTGAGTTGATGTTGGAGTAGTTGTGAAAAGTGTTCCTTGAGTGTTGTGTTCTCATTTATCACCTCATCTGATAGAGTTTCTCCAAAGCTCGCGCGATATCTAAAAAGTTTGCACAAATTAATCGAATGCTATTATATTTGACTGACCTAGTTTGACATAAGATGGGAAATATTGGAAATCATGTTCTTGCGCAAATTACTATCACTGAAAAAATTCATAATTGCCTTTATTGTTCCAATGCCATTCCTAATTTCTTTGACGCAGTTCAAGTTATTAGTAACCAGATTCAATACGTGGATGACGCAATGGAAGAACAAAGCTTTAGGATATTTGTTCCTTATCAATTTTTGAACGCCACCTTCTTGTCCAACCATCGCAGAACAGTCATCATACCATTAGCCAACAAGTCAGTTCAAATCCAAACCGCAATTATTTAGGACCTTAAATATTGTTCCTGAAATGAATTGGGCATTTAATTCATATAGCGGTGTATAGCCTAGAAATTCTTCGCTAATTTTCAGCTTATTTTTTTTTTTTATCAAGACGCACATATCTTGCACCAATAGATTGCTGTTCTGTTCCAAAAGATCTACAGTCCCTTCAGCTAATACCGAAAAAGCAGAAGTGCATTTAACGTCTTCAATTATTTTATCTTTAAATACGTCTCCGCAAATTTAACTAAGTTAATTTAGAGTTTCGTGAAACACGTATGAGGCATTTTTTGCTCCCGATTCAAAATGATACTTCAAAATTTCGTCACCAGATCCAACCCGAAAATATAGCATATCATTGTGACAAACTCCCACTCGCGACGCTGCTAATGGGGAGTCACAGATGTCGCAAACAAATATCTTATTGCTTCGGAATTTACTATCCTCTGATTCTCCGGCGGCAGGTTAGTTTAACGTTAGCCCGCACGCTGGAACTGATCTTGTTGTTCCTACAGTCCTCAGTGGCTTTCTGAGAACACGAGTACGTGAGTTGCCAAGGAGTTAGAGAAACATCATTAACGACTTAACAAAACACGTTTATTGGTTTTGAAAATACGAACAAAGAAAAAAATACAAAATTAAACGTCAATTAATTAAATGCCAAATTAAACAAAAGCGCATTAATGGCGCTTAGCGAATAATGAATCAAATAATAAATAATCACTGAATATCGAAATATTATATAAAAGCGGTGCACGTCGAGTGTTTGGAACCAACCCGTAACTTAAAATCATATACTTTAGCGGGTACTATGCGAAGGAAACACTATGTGATGCATAACACCGCGCCAAACAATCAATGTTACTGTCTTTGAGAGACTGAATCTAACCCCAACTTTGGGAGGCTGGAATCATAAAATCTAGTGGTATAGGAAATAGTTACGGTAGAAGGAGGAACAAAGCTATTAAAACTACATGCAATAGAACAGTGTAACGATATATGATAACGCTTACCAAACGCTTACTTATCCACCGGTGGTCGCTGGTCATCTCTGATGCTTACATTTTGGCTGGGCTGGTCGTCAGCTGCTGGTTGCTGCTGCTGGAGTTTCTAATTCATGAAACTCCAGCAGCAGCAACCAAATATTGTATGCAAATACGCGGTATTTATAGGCCTAAGCCGCCACACAATTTTTGTTCTGGACACGGGCCTATGCTCATTGGCCATTGGCATAGCGAACCTCTCGTTAGTTATTAAATGATACTGTCTTCACTAAATAAAGTGCAGCCACAGCAGCCTAGCACAACGACCAACCAAGACGAATATATCAATTACTATTATTAGCGGGTCCTGTTTTTAACAGAATGTCCTATCCACGGACGGACGGCAAACGCATGCGTGTGTTAGGGAACCCAATAATTACTGTGGCTCCTAACTGCTGTGGCGGCAGCAAACAATAATTGCGTCTTTATTTAATAATACGAAAACGCGATCATATAATTATATTTATTTTTTATTTTATTAACTAGTTTCCCTAGTGTCATGGTGTCGCAATTTATTTAATTTTTTAGACGTAACATGCTATGTTACACCTTCCCCCTATTTTGCTCGTAGAGGAATTTCATGCTGTGCAATAAATAAAACAGCCAATTGATCCGTATTTAGCCCTATTATCTTCAATTCTTTTATGGTATGCCAAATCTAAAGATTTCTTAACGCTGGATGGTTTCCTTTCCATAATTTTATTAAAATTTGCGGAACAAGTGATTGCCATTGGCTATTGGCTCATCGCATGTGATTGAGCACCTTCAAATACATATCGTTTTGAAGATTTGTATGGATTTGTTATAGTATTGTAGATTTATAGTTGTTGTAATAGTATGGAGAAATATGGAGTTTGTCACTAAAAATGATAAACCTGGGATTTCCAATATGATGAACCTGCGTACCTAAGATCAGGTTTCTTAACCAACAGGACTGGAGAACACCACGGAATTGTGGAGGGTTTGACTACTCCTTGATCCAACAACTCATCCAGTTCCTTATTCAAATGTGCAAGCATATAAGATGACATTCTATACATTCGTCTTCGAATTGATTCAGCATCTCCCGTGTCAATCTTGTGAGCAGGTAGCGGTGTATGTTCTAAACGCGTGCCATTCAACCATAAAATTTGACAAAAACGGCCTTTGACTTGCTCTCACTGAGCCTTGTGCATGTTATCCAAATCAGCCTCATTCAAAATAATATTTACAGGGGCGACAGGGGCAGAAACAGAAGAATTCACAAAACAATCTTTATTTCTATAATCCAGTGTTAACCTGAATAAATCACACACATCCGAACCCAAAACTAAGATTTGACAGAGTGACGACACTACCAGAACTCCTAGTAACTTCATAACCCCAGCTAACGTAATGGGTATTACCATCGAAACTAAAACAGTTTGTTCATGGCCATCAGCCGTAGTCATATGACATGAGCCACATTTAAGGATATTCAATTCCCAATTACTTATTAGTTCCAAAGCTCGTCCACACACCGCCATACAAGCATCAGTATCCAATAAAGCAGGTATTGGAGTACCAAAAACCATTAATTTCAAATTATCCCTTTCATACTGAAACATTACCCCCCACAGGGGGTTTGATATTTTTAGGCCTACTACATTTTTTTCTACAAATGTCAGATTTTTTAAATTATGTAGTCAAGGTCTCATGAACGGTTTACGAAGTTCAAGAGGAATTGGGGATTCACCAAAATCCTCTTCAATAAATTTCTCACTAAAATCCTTTTCTCTAATTCATTACTAGATTGTCACTACATTCTGTAAGAGAATTCTTTTCAATAAATGACGTACTAAATTTATTGTCACTAATTGCCTTAAGAGAATTATTTGCACTAACATTCTTACTAAAATTCTGAATCCTAACACAATCTATAAATTTAGGGTTTACAAATCCCTACTACGATATCTAAAGGTTTTGCTTTTATTATTCGACAAAATCGGTTTTGGACAATGACTAACATAGGAAAGTTTTTGATACTCTGTCCTTCCTTCTAACAATTTAGTCTTACTACTATGCACAATTGGTTGTTTGTCCGGCCTAACATAAAGAAACACTCGACCATTGGTCCTTCCTCTTAACAGTTTCCCTGACACTTAGGACAAGTGAACACGGCAACATCCGGATTTTAACATTTATGACAATACTTCCGTTTAGCAGCAGGCGTATCTTTACTCAAATGTCTTTTCTGCCGACAATTCCAACAATTTAGAATTCGCTACGGCCGAGGATTATTTGGTGCTACTGGCCTATTTGGATACCTCACTCGCAAGCGGAGAAAGCATATTTACTATCACAGAAACAAACAAAATGACCTTTTCATTTGGCTTCTGTAGCCCCGCATAAATTGGTTTGCAACAGATCATGATCGAAATCCCCAGGTAGAAAATGTCACTTAAGGGCTACAACTAAGCTATCCCAGTCACTAAATAGAAAAGTACGCATACTTCTGAACCAAAGTAGCGCGTCAGCAACAGAAAAATCTACTGCAGAAGTGTACAGTTTAGCCTTTGAAGTTTATCGGGTCTCCCTGAGTTCTTTGATTCGAAAAATGTTCTTTTCCATTAAATTTAACTCCCCATTTGTAAACTGGTATAGGCTCCCTAACAGGAGCAACCTCTGCTACAACCTCGCCCATACCTGCAGCCAATGATTCATCACGACCTTTCTTTTCCTTCTTCCTCTAACTATGCCTCCTCTCTGAACTCAAAATCTTCCTCATCTGAATCATCACTAGAATTGTCCGGTAAAGCAACTAAAAGTGGGCTCACTTCAGATGGCTACATCTTTCAGGCGTAGGTACTGGAATCGTCTTTCACCCATTCATATGCGAAAATGGATACAGGTCTACTCCTCGTTTTCAATTTATCCTCAAATTTGGTAGTTTTATTCAAATTCAACATTTTATATTCCGTGACCTCCTCAATATCATACGGAATTCTAGAAACCCGTTTCTTCAAACGATTAATCCTTGAACAAAATCTCTTGAATTCCGATTTTAAACTTTTCGTTTCAAAACTTTCAAAAAACTTCCTCAATAATTGCAAACTTTTAGAAACATCATTCTTATCATCCTCTAAGTCAAACTCTGGGTACTCATGATTAGTATTTATGTTCTGAATATCCTTTAATAAAGCCGCCCTTTAGACCAAAACTAATTGTAAGTTTAATAATAACAAACAAATATCTAAAACAACCCTCGTATAAGCAGAATGCCCTCTAAGCACAAGAAGAAAATCAAATGCTTGTTGCACTATGCTAAGGCTAGATTCTGCAACAGTACATGTACTAGATTCTGCTATGGCTTCATTATAAATCAATAACTGTGGAAATACAATGCAAGGCTTAATTGTTTTCCACATTAATTATATAACTACGAAATCACAAGGCTTAGATTTTGGTTTTAAAATAACTAATGATACGTTTAATCTATATACGCAAAGTTATATAGTAACGCTAATGATTCTAATATAATAATGCTAATAAATCGCCAAGCTATTTTCTTTTATAGGAAACTGACAGCGTCAGCTATGTTTGATGAGCTCATAAAGCATTTGGTGGACCTAAATTTTCTTTCATATGGGGACCTCTATATTACTTTATTTGGTCATGTAACTTAAAATTGGTATAGGTGAAAATACTTATATATATGTTGTATATTATGATAATTAATTATTTAAATAGAGAATTAACATAGGCAATTTCAAATGTATTTCATGTATGAATAATTGCATATCTCACGTCTTCATCTCGCTTATTAAATACTATAAGCGTTTATAATTTAATGTACTTTTTTTTTATTTAGGTAGGAAGTGGAGAAACCTTCAAAAGGCGAAGGATTCCCGTGCATCCAACAGTGTGGGATTTTTACCCTAACTAAAACTCCACTCCCTGTTGGGATTGTATACATTAGGAGGT
>WYDF02097334.1:0-10730 GCA_009867245.2 Adranes taylori | reverse complement strand
GTGATCAGACAATCGTGTTGATCTTTGATTGCCCAATGTCGGGGTTTGAATTTCTGAGTGATGAATCGGATTTTTTTGAGTGCCTTAGGATCTTCTTATTATACACACGTTTCTCTGGATTTTAATCATGTGGCGCACAATATAGTTTCTTTTTCGCATTCGCTCGTTTTTTTGATAATCAGAAATACTTAGACTTTGTTGACTCGAGTGTAAAATGCATGCGTACCTATGCTAATCGAATTTTCCGTTATTCTGGGTTGTAACATTAATTCCCATATTAAATCGCCTTTTCTAGTGCCACATTCGGAAAAATAATAGGCAAAAAAACATGTGATTTGCTGGAAGCAGGATACCCTTAGTTTCATAAATTATATTTAAAAAAATTTAAATGCATTCAAATTATATTATATTTAAATTATTAGTAGAAGTTCTGAGAATTCTATGTACACGTGTTCAACAAAAACTGCACCTGCATCCGGTTGTCGTCGTATGATTTTACGCAGTAGAATTATGAAACTCCAACTAGCGAAGATTCTGGGATGTCTGTAAAAGATCAATTCGATCATTGGCTAAGGAATTAAAAATTAGATGGTCATAGGGGTAGGTAGGCGCGATTCAAATTGTTTTATTAAAAAGTTCCAATTTAATTGTGGTAAATCCTTTAAGTGAGAAATAAAATCATGGAGTGAATTAAAAGACAATTTACAAACTTTTATAAAAATTAATTGAAATGATTTTAAACTGGTTCCAATTTAAAGAACTTAAATAATCTATGTTAACTTATTAATAAAATAAATAATTCTTAATGATAGTTGGTTCTACGTTGTACAACCGTAATTAAAATACAAATTCAAATTGTATTTAAAAAACATATTCAATTCTGTTATGGACACTCGTTATACGTTAATTATTTTGTATACGAGCTTTAAATACAAGACGCATTCATTAAGGAGTTAATATCCTACGGAAGTAATAATACTTTGTCACATTGGAAATAAAAAGTAAAGTGAAATATAAAGATTAACTAAATGATAAGGATAAACTAAAATCGAAGCAAAGTAAAGTAGTAAACAAAGATGTAATTGATGTAATTGAATATTTTATAAGTACTCCAACACAATTTGTTATTTTAATCAAGTATAATGCAATTCTTATTTTATACTTACTAAAATTATTATGTTCTACGAGATGTATTCAAAAATATTAATTTAATACTAAAAATTGTTTTCTATTAACATTATTATATTATTGGATGTTTTGTTTTGAATTTCAAACTTCCAAAACCAAAAGATCTTACATATGCGTCTGCCAGTGACATGGAAATGACTGGGGCGTCATTTAATCGTAGGGGGGGGGGGGGGGGGGAAGGCCACGTACGGAAAAATTAGGGGTTGAATTCAATATGATTTGCTAGAAGCAGGTTGCAATTAGTTTCATAAATTATATTTCAACGAATTTAAAATGCACTCAAATTATATTATATTTAAATAGTTCGTAGAATTTCTGAGAATTCTGGGCACACTTGCTCAACAAAAGCTGCACCTGCGCCAGGTTCATCATCGTATGATTTTACGTAGTAGAATTAAGAGGCTCCAGGTAGCAAACTGATTTTATATTTAATAATTATTTGGTGCAAAGGCTGATCAAAAGATTTAAATGTTTTATTTTATTTCATCAAATATGCATCAGAATTGGTTCATCTAATTTGACTTAAATGTTTTAAGTAATTATTATATCTAATTATCTCTTAAATACCAACTATCTACATTATTTTGGCAAACATGCCTAAACCTTGTATTTTGTTAATCATTATATTTTATTAAATTAAAATGTTCTGTTGAGTTTAAATAATGTTTCAAGCACTTGATTATCTAACTAATCTCTTTAAAAACGGACCGCGACAATACTGTGGATTTTCTTGTGTAACTGAAATGTTAAGTTTAATAAAGATTATAATAATTAATAGCGTAATGCAATTCTTATAAATGGATAGTACAGCCAAGTACCCGACTTTCACCAAGTACGATTTATATAACACAACGAAGCTTGCATAGTTTTTCTTTGAAATTAATCTAGTAGTAGAACGAAGCAAAACAATATCTGGCAAGCAATTCTAAATCAATAATCGGGACAAAGCCAACAACATTATGTCGTTACATACAGCTAAATTGGGGTGGTATTATAAAATGAGAATGAGCAGGCAGACATTAAATACATACAAATATAACCAGTAGCGTATCGTAAATTGCATTAAAAAAAATTTATATGTATTTATTCTGCCAATCCATATATTTACAACCATAATTACAAGCCGAAATTCCTTCTTAATAATTAACCTACTAGAAAATTATTTCAGCCAGAGAGTACTGAGATATTCAACAGTTGATGGAATCAGGGAGAAAAGGCTAGTTTCCGGAGTGCCGCAGGGATCCGTTTTAGGTCCACTACTAATGAAACCTATTGTATGATCCTCTCTTGAGACATAATCTACCTAACGGGGTCAAATTGATTGGGTTTACCGATGACATCGGCCCTGCTAGCAATAAATAGAGACATACAAAGGATTGAGTCAGTTCTTAACACTTCAATTAAGATCGTTGTAAACTGACTTAAGAAATATGATTTAGAAAGAGCTCCTGAAAAAACAGTTGCAATTATGTTCAGGGGAAAAAGGAAGTGTAACACCCTCACCTTTTTATAGCCGGAAAGGAAATCAGGATTGCTACCCAAATTAAATACTTAAGGGCCATGTTCTTGCCACGAACTTAAGGAACCTGATGCCCCGAACGAAAGATCCGGAATGCTACTCCGTGACATGGGATCAGTTATGCTTTATGCGGCACCCATATGAACTGAAACCATCTGTGAAAAAAGAATATGCCTAATATGCAGATCAAGCGTTTAAAAAACTGTTCAAAATGATGTTCTTTGCGTGAAAGTCGGGGCTCCCCCGCTAATTCTTCTGGCCCTAGAGCGAACTGAAATCTATGGAAGCCGTTCTAAAGCAAAGTCCAAAGCAGGAGCAGAGAATACACAAAGACCTGCTACTAGAGATAAATATACTATCGTTGGTAAATTGAATGGGATAGCTCTACCAAAGGATCTGAACATATAATGTCAGAACCTGGTAGGAGATCAAACACAGGCAAATAAGCTACTATTGAAGGCAGCTATTAAGCAGGAGTCTTTTCTCAATCTACCTTCAGCTTACTTTTCTTTTCTCATTCTACCTTCAGCTATATGTTTAATGTTTTAGAGACTTCAAAACATTTCATATACCTATATGTACCGGATGTTCCACTAAGTTTATCGGATTTGAAAATTTCCTATTAAATGCAATCTGGCCACTTCCAAAATTTAAACGTTTCTTTGCGAACTCTGGAACAGTTAAGATAACAGATTCAAATAAACTTTTATTAAGATAGTACTTTAAAGATGCTTTTGTTTGACTTGACAATGAGTGTTCTTAGTTTTGCAAAGTAATGTCTGTGGTAAAAAATCGATTAAATGTCAAGTGATACAGAATATTTAAAAAGAAAACGGTCAATTCAGTTTAGAAATAATTTTTCCGCATTACTTAAAGTAAATAACACTGTTTTTGTAAAAAATGGAGTAGTAAAGGAAACACCCTCTGTTATTCAATAAGCATTATTGCAAACAATTTAAAACCACAAGTTCAATTATAACAAAATGGGTGAAGCGCCAAAAAAAATTAAATTATGAACAAGAGACAACTATCAGGTTACGCAAAAAAGATACTTCTACAGAACTCCGACAACAGTCTTGCGACTGGCCAAAAATCAGCCCCACAGGAATTGTGAGGTGACTAGCGACTGCCTTAGACACTCGTTGGCGCCGACATCCAAATGTAGATGCACGTGGAATTTGCTGTAACAACATGGCGGCCACGCACTACATCCTTCAGCAGCACCTCGAGAATTAATGTTAAAGAATAATGGGTCATGTAATGAACATATACAGATGGTTGCGGAAAGAATTATGTGTGTCTAGGAAGAGTGATTTGGAAATTGTGTGAAAATGAAACTTTCGGTTATGGATATATGTGTAGAGTATAATGATGTATGAGTCGGAAGTTTGGGTTGCAAAAGAAAGGACAGAAATTGAAAGAGTACAGGTTCAATGTATAAAAAGAATATTAGGTATAGAAAAGTCAGTGCCCAGCGAAATTGTTTTAAATGAGGTGGCCAAGTTTTAATATTGGGTGTATAGTTTTAAGAAAATCGTTAAGTGTGAATGGAAGGTGATGAAGAATATAGAGGAAAAACTGGTAAGAAGTGTATACGAGGATTGTGTGGATAAATGTACGAGAAAGATGAATAGGAATGAATGGGGAAGACAAAAAAAGCTTATGAAAGGATTTGATAGTCGATGGTGTTTTGGGAAAAGAAGATAAATGAAGGCTATGCATGATTGAAGAGATGGAGCAAAGAATGAAAGATATTGAAAAGCAGGGAAGAGAGGAGAGGATAAGGGACAGTAGATTTAACAGAAGATATAAATATATAAGATTGGAAGGATGAATGCTTGGATATTTATTATCTGTTAAATATGAAGGACAAGAGGTTGATAGCTAGGTTTACATGTGGAAGCGTAGAAAGAGGAAATAGATATTGGATGGATGAACATATCAAGAAAATGCAGGATATGTGCTTTGGAATAATAAGATTGGGTCAATGGGTGCGTGTGGATACTTTGGAGCGAAAACGCGATATAAATGGCAAGGAATTGAAAATTATGTTGTAATAAAGCATTTTACGAGACATAAATTAAATAAATAAAATTACGTAATCCTTCCTAATAAATAAATAATATTTATCCAATCCCTGTCTGGGAAAAAATCAAAGATAAAGAATTATGATTTCTGCTGCTACTGTAAGTTGATCAAACGCATTTTTGTATAGCGATATTGCAATTACTTGCGAACGCGTTCTGCAGGGTAATATACATTAGGTAGAGTAGGGGAATAAAACTGAACACCTATCTAATCGCATGCAGCAGAGAGATATAGATTGTCGCTTGCTTGCCTGTCGCCGTTTGTTTAAACTTTATTTAATCTGTATTACTTTTTCCGTATATAGTCTATATGACGGTTTATGTACTCCAACTGTGTGTATATAGAGAGTAGGATTATGTGGATATGTGGACAAATTTTGTTATAGTGATTATGAGTATAATCAATCGTGTTGAAATGTTCTATTTTTATATTCAACAAAATTATTCATTTCAGCACGATTGATTATAATCATAATAATTATAACAAAATTATTCATGTCAACACGATTTATTATAATCAATCGTATTGAAATGTTCTGTTTATATATTTTACAAAATTATTCATTTCAACGCGATTATTTTCAATAGTGTTGAATATAAAAACAGAACATTTCAATACGATTGATTATAATAAATCGTGTTGACATGAATAATTTTGTTATAATTATTATGATTATAATCAATCGTGCTGAAATGAATAATTTTGTTGAATATAAAAATAGAACATTTCAACACGATTGATTATACTCATAATCACTATAACAAAATTTGTCCACATATCCACATAATCCTACTCTCTATATACACACAGTTGGAGTACATAAACCGTCATATAGACTATATACGGAAAAAGTAATACAGATTAAATAAAGTTTAAACAAACGGCGACAGGCAAGCAAGCGACAATCTATATCTCTCTGCTGCATGCGATTAGATAGGTGTTCAGTTTTATTCCCCTACTCTACCTAATGTATATTACCCTGCAGAACGCGTTCGCAAGTAATTGCAATATCGCTATACAAAAATGCGTTTGATCAACTTACAGTAGCAGCAGAAATCATAATTCTTTATCTTTGATTTTTTCCCAGACAGGGATTGGATAAATATTATTTATTTATTAGGAAGGATTACGTAATTTTATTTATTTAATTTATGTCTCGTAAAATGCTTTATTACAACATAATTTTCAATTCCTTGCCATTTATATCGCGTTTTCGCTCCAAAGTATCCACACGCACCCATTGACCCAATCTTATTATTCCAAAGCACATATCCTGCATTTTCTTGATATGTTCATCCATCCAATATCTATTTCCTCTTTCTACGCTTCCACATGTAAACCTAGCTATCAACCTCTTGTCCTTCATATTTAACAGATAATAAATATCCAAGCATTCATCCTTCCAATCTTATATATTTATATCTTCTGTTAAATCTACTGTCCCTTATCCTCTCCTCTCTTCCCTGCTTTTCAATATCTTTCATTCTTTGCTCCATCTCTTCAATCATGCATAGCCTTCATTTATCTTCTTTTCCCAAAACACCATCGACTATCAAATCCTTTCATAAGCTTTTTTTGTCTTCCCCATTCATTCCTATTCATCTTTCTCGTACATTTATCCACACAATCCTCGTATACACTTCTTACCAGTTTTTCCTCTATATTCTTCATCACCTTCCATTCACACTTAACGATTTTCTTAAAACTATACACCCAATATTAAAACTTGGCCACCTCATTTAAAACAATTTCGCTGGGCACTGACTTTTCTATACCTAATATTCTTTTTATACATTGAACCTGTACTCTTTCAATTTCTGTCCTTTCTTTTGCAACCCAAACTTCCGACTCATACATCATTATACTCTACACATATATCCATAACCGAAAGTTTCATTTTCACACAATTTCCAAATCACTCTTCCTAGACACACATAATTCTTTCCGCAACCATCTGTATATGTTCATTACATGACCCATTATTCTTTAACATTAATTCTCGAGGTGCTGCTGAAGGATGTAGTGCGTGGCCGCCATGTTGTTACAGCAAATTCCACGTGCATCTACATTTGGATGTCGGCGCCAACGAGTGTCTAAGGCAGTCGCTAGTCACCTCACAATTCCTGTGGGGCTGATTTTTGGCCAGTCGCAAGACTGTTGTCGGAGTTCTGTAGAAGTATCTTTTTTGCGTAACCTGATAGTTGTCTCTTGTTCATAATTTAATTTTTTTTGGCGCTTCACCCATTTTGTTATAATTGAACTTGTGGTTTTAAATTGTTTGCAATAATGCTTATTGAATAACAGAGGGTGTTTCCTTTACTACTCCATTTTTTACAAAAACAGTGTTATTTACTTTAAGTAATGCGGAAAAATTATTTCTAAACTGAATTGACCGTTTTCTTTTTAAATATTCTGTATCACTTGACATTTAATCGATTTTTTACCACAGACATTACTTTGCAAAACTAAGAACACTCATTGTCAAGTCAAACAAAAGCATCTTTAAAGTACTATCTTAATAAAAGTTTATTTGAATCTGTTATCTTAACTGTTCCAGAGTTCGCAAAGAAACGTTTAAATTTTGGAAGTGGCCAGATTGCATTTAATAGGAAATTTTCAAATCCGATAAACTTAGTGGAACATCCGGTACATATAGGTATATGAAATGTTTTGAAGTCTCTAAAACATTAAACATATAGCTGAAGGTAGAATGAGAAAAGAAAAGTAAGCTGAAGGTAGATTGAGAAAAGACTCCTGCTTAATAGCTGCCTTCAATAGTAGCTTATTTGCCTGTGTTTGATCTCCTACCAGGTTCTGACATTATATGTTCAGATCCTTTGGTAGAGCTATCCCATTCAATTTACCAACGATAGTATATTTATCTCTAGTAGCAGGTCTTTGTGTATTCTCTGCTCCTGCTTTGGACTTTGCTTTAGAACGGCTTCCATAGATTTCAGTTCGCTCTAGGGCCAGAAGAATTAGCGGGGGAGCCCCGACTTTCACGCAAAGAACATCATTTTGAACAGTTTTTTAAACGCTTGATCTGCATATTAGGCATATTCTTTTTTCACAGATGGTTTCAGTTCATATGGGTGCCGCATAAAGCATAACTGATCCCATGTCACGGAGTAGCATTCCGGATCTTTCGTTCGGGGCATCAGGTTCCTTAAGTTCGTGGCAAGAACATGGCCCTTAAGTATTTAATTTGGGTAGCAATCCTGATTTCCTTTCCGGCTATAAAAAGGTGAGGGTGTTACACTTCCTTTTTCCCCTGAACATAATTGCAACTGTTTTTTCAGGAGCTCTTTCTAAATCATATTTCTTAAGTCAGTTTACAACGATCTTAATTGAAGTGTTAAGAACTGACTCAATCCTTTGTATGTCTCTATTTATTGCTAGCAGGGCCGATGTCATCGGTAAACCCAATCAATTTGACCCCGTTAGGTAGATTATGTCTCAAGAGAGGATCATACAATAGGTTTCATTAGTAGTGGACCTAAAACGGATCCCTGCGGCACTCCGGAAACTAGCCTTTTCTCCCTGATTCCATCAACTGTTGAATATCTCAGTACTCTCTGGCTGAAATAATTTTCTAGTAGGTTAATTATTAAGAAGGAATTTCGGCTTGTAATTATGGTTGTAAATATATGGATTGGCAGAATAAATACATATAAATTTTTTTTAATGCAATTTACGATACGCTACTGGTTATATTTGTATGTATTTAATGTCTGCCTGCTCATTCTCATTTTATAATACCACCCCAATTTAGCTGTATGTAACGACATAATGTTGTTGGCTTTGTCCCGATTATTGATTTAGAATTGCTTGCCAGATATTGTTTTGCTTCGTTCTACTACTAGATTAATTTCAAAGAAAAACTATGCAAGCTTCGTTGTGTTATATAAATCGTACTTGGTGAAAGTCGGGTACTTGGCTGTACTATCCATTTATAAGAATTGCATTACGCTATTAATTATTATAATCTTTATTAAACTTAACATTTCAGTTACACAAGAAAATCCACAGTATTGTCGCGGTCCGTTTTTAAAGAGATTAGTTAGATAATCAAGTGCTTGAAACATTATTTAAACTCAACAGAACATTTTAATTTAATAAAATATAATGATTAACAAAATACAAGGTTTAGGCATGTTTGCCAAAATAATGTAGATAGTTGGTATTTAAGAGATAATTAGATATAATAATTACTTAAAACATTTAAGTCAAATTAGATGAACCAATTCTGATGCATATTTGATGAAATAAAATAAAACATTTAAATCTTTTGATCAGCCTTTGCACCAAATAATTATTAAATATAAAATCAGTTTGCTACCTGGAGCCTCTTAATTCTACTACGTAAAATCATACGATGATGAACCTGGCGCAGGTGCAGCTTTTGTTGAGCAAGTGTGCCCAGAATTCTCAGAAATTCTACGAACTATTTAAATATAATATAATTTGAGTGCATTTTAAATTCGTTGAAATATAATTTATGAAACTAATTGCAACCTGCTTCTAGCAAATCATATTGAATTCAACCCCTAATTTTTCCGTACGTGGCCTTCCCCCCCCCCCCCCCCCCTACGATTAAATGACGCCCCAGTCATTTCCATGTCACTGGCAGACGCATATGTAAGATCTTTTGGTTTTGGAAGTTTGAAATTCAAAACAAAACATCCAATAATATAATAATGTTAATAGAAAACAATTTTTAGTATTAAATTAATATTTTTGAATACATCTCGTAGAACATAATAATTTTAGTAAGTATAAAATAAGAATTGCATTATACTTGATTAAAATAACAAATTGTGTTGGAGTACTTATAAAATATTCAATTACATCAATTACATCTTTGTTTACTACTTTACTTTGCTTCGATTTTAGTTTATCCTTATCATTTAGTTAATCTTTATATTTCACTTTACTTTTTATTTCCAATGTGACAAAGTATTATTACTTCCGTAGGATATTAACTCCTTAATGAATGCGTCTTGTATTTAAAGCTCGTATACAAAATAATTAACGTATAACGAGTGTCCATAACAGAATTGAATATGTTTTTTAAATACAATTTGAATTTGTATTTTAATTACGGTTGTACAACGTAGAACCAACTATCATTAAGAATTATTTATTTTATTAATAAGTTAACATAGATTATTTAAGTTCTTTAAATTGGAACCAGTTTAAAATCATTTCAATTAATTTTTATAAAAGTTTGTAAATTGTCTTTTAATTCACTCCATGATTTTATTTCTCACTTAAAGGATTTACCACAATTAAATTGGAACTTTTTAATAAAACAATTTGAATCGCGCCTACCTACCCCTATGACCATCTAATTTTTAATTCCTTAGCCAATGATCGAATTGATCTTTTACAGACATCCCAGAATCTTCGCTAGTTGGAGTTTCATAATTCTACTGCGTAAAATCATACGACGACAACCGGATGCAGGTGCAGTTTTTGTTGAACACGTGTACATAGAATTCTCAGAACTTCTACTAATAATTTAAATATAATATAATTTGAATGCATTTAAATTTTTTTAAATATAATTTATGAAACTAAGGGTATCCTGCTTCCAGCAAATCACATGTTTTTTTGCCTATTATTTTTCCGAATGTGGCACTAGAAAAGGCGATTTAATATGGGAATTAATGTTACAACCCAGAATAACGGAAAATTCGATTAGCATAGGTACGCATGCATTTTACACTCGAGTCAACAAAGTCTAAGTATTTCTGATTATCAAAAAAACGAGCGAATGCGAAAAAGAAACTATATTGTGCGCCACATGATTAAAATCCAGAGAAACGTGTGTATAATAAGAAGATCCTAAGGCACTCAAAAAAATCCGATTCATCACTCAGAAATTCAAACCCCGACATTGGGCAATCAAAGATCAACACGATTGTCTGATCAC
>WYDF02097323.1:0-10730 GCA_009867245.2 Adranes taylori | reverse complement strand
TATATATGAAACATTTTATGTACAATAAACGAATAGCTCGCAGGTAAGAAATCCATTCGGAGAATAAATATGTTGAGGAAAATTTCTCGACGTCTACACCATACCAACTTTATATCGCGCCAAAGGAACATGAAGTACGAACTGAAACGTAATAAAAAGAGGAAATTCCCTTACGGTTTTTCCTTGATGCTAGATTGTTTTCCTTTGCCAGTTCTATCGGAGCGTATTTTGTTTTCTTTTAAAATTTAGGATTTTCTTGATCTAATTTATGTGATATTTCCTTGAGACGTATATAAATGGCTTAGCAAATAAATTGCAGGTTTTAAATACCCCAACAACATTGCTCACAACAACAGTCATGTTTTTTTTAACTTCATTAAATATTTAATTAGAAAGTGGCTAAAAAATTACATAGCATTCTAAGGCTAAACATTTGACTATGAAGGAAGCTAGAGACTTACAAATTCATGCCACAAAATCGACACAGGCTCAAAACGACCACAGAAAAATACGAAAATGACAAACAAAATAGCCAATTAAAAAAAACGTGGCACCACTGCAACAACAAATATAGTAGTAATAATACTATCCGAACGTCGGTTATCGGAACACTCAATGTTTTATTATGTTTGTAATTTTTACGTTATTCCTCGTTATTGTTTACGTTTCTTTATTCACTTTAGTAGTTGTAGACCGTTCCTACCAGATACCAAGCAGCTCGCATAGAGGTTTTCAAATATCACTCTAAAAATGATAACAGTTCCGTAGAGCGTTATTTAGGAAAAGGTACTGAGTTTGCTGCTGTTAGATAAAAATCCAATATGGCGGATAACAATCTGGAGAAATAATGCTTTTCAGTGATAAGCTGATGTATTTAATAGACTTTCCTTCACTTGATCTAAATATTGGATGGCCACAAAGCATTCCAAATAATAGAAATATTAGCGTAAGCGTAAATTCGTACTCAGGTCGAACATATTTATTTAACGAAAATGGATTTTATTCCATTTTATTCCGAATTAAATTAATTTTATTCCAAATTAAATTAATGTACTTTTCAAATTATGGATTGACTACATATAATTTCAGTGGAATACCGAGTAAAGTCGATAATGTCTTTGGATACATAAATGGTAACCTATACTTTTTTTTCGAAAATATATTTTATGAATTTATTTCAAATTAATAAAACCTAGAATTTTTGACTTATCGATCTTTGAATATATTTGTCTAAATGAAACCATCTTGAATAAACTGTATAAATTATTAGACACATTAAAATATTATACTAAAATACACACAACTAGAATTTAATTATTATTTTGAAAATAAATATATGTAAAAATTTTTGCCCGTTACATTATATTTATAGGTTATTGTATTTGTGAGCCTGTTTCTTTATCTTATAAATGAATAAAAAATAATTACTTACTTGATTCAAATATTGTTTTCAATATATATAAAACTTAATTTAACGCACTAACTTGTGAAAATTTTTAACTGAAATGAAATTTGGGACTTTGTTGCGGCTTTTCAAAATAGATAAAATGTTAAATTCTAAGTATTTTTCTGGCCGAAATTTAATAAATTTAATCTAACTTGGAGTTTCCTTTTAATTTTATTTGAATTTAAATCTAGTGACAAAAATCTGGTTGCAAATGCACATTGAGGCGAGCACTCGCCGAGTCCCATTAAAAAATTTAAATTTCGCCCTAGCCAGCCTTCAGCTATTCAAACATCTCACACATCTCGCGACATAAAAATCAAATTTCGCGCTAAAAAATGTAGTGATAAATCTAGTAATATTTCCCCCCAAATATTGACAACTGGAAATGCCTTGTCATCCACCATATTGGACTTTTATTTGCCAGCTGTCAAACTCAATACATGTTCTTAAACATAAAAAAACTACTCACTTTTAGCCTATAAATATGATATAATACAATAAAATATTATATTATAAATAAAAATATTACTAGGCAATGACGTACTTACTTAACATATCTTTTATATTGTTTCAAATGTTAGATTGTCCGAATTTTCATTTATCCGAACTATCCCCGGGCCCAATTAGTTCTGATAATCGGCGTCCTACTGTAAACGGAAGGCACCAAAAAATAAACGAACGACACCATTCGCCAGCATACAGCAATCATACAAGGGAATAAGTAGACGCGAGAAGCCTATTGAAAATAAAATTTTAATTCCGAATGATATGTGACGAATAGATTAATTTAAATTAAAATATTTATGTCATGAATGTACAATAGTAGGAATTTTGGCATTCTATGACCACACTTCAACTGCGCATGCCTAAAATCCAAGATCGCGACTACGGAAATTTGAATTTAGGCGGTAAAATTGAAAACTTGAATGTTGACACTTGCAATTAAAAAAATGGCGGGAAACTTGAATTTTGGTGCAAAAAAACTAGATTTAAACAAATGTCTAGATTTGTCACTAGATTCAAAATTCAAGAAGAAGGCTCGCGCATGCGCGCTCGGCGCCGGTGAGTGTCAAGGTATGTATTGATGTGTGTATAAAAATGTTACTAGACTTAAAATTAAAAGTAAGTAGATCTGTAGCTAGGAATTTGTAGTACTAGGTGCAATATAAAAATAATGTACAGGGGGCTTTGCAAAAAAATCTATTAAGAATATTGAAATGTGGTAGGACAAAATTTGACAGCTGTCATTTGTAAATGCAATATGGCGGACGACAGGGGATTTACGGGATGGGTATTCAATGGGCGCGAAATTTGAAATTTGAAAGGGTTACTGGATTTAAAAAGGTAACTAGATTTGAAACTGAAAAGTAACTGTACCCGTAACTATAGAGATTCTACGGGGGTTGGTATAGACAAATAATTTCCATTTCCAATAAAATCAGAAGCCGATTTTAGTCAAATAAAGATTTAAGAATAGGTAAATAACTAAAACCAATAAATCAAACCAAGAATAAGTAAATCAGTAAGCCAAAAAAAAAATTAAATGATATATCTGTGCACAAACAATTCAAAACAGCTCCAAACACATGTTTAATAGCTTTTGTACTCAAATATATATTGAAAAATAATTGCTATTAATTAAAACTTAAGAGGATTTTTGCTATTGACAGGACATTCGCCTATAAGTACAGCCCAGTAGGCTCTTCAAAACAATTGTCAAATATAAAATGTAGAGAATTTCAACGTCTGTCAAATTAATTCAACAACATATTTTTGACCATGTCGGAGAAGCTATAATTTTCTTAAAAAATAGAAAATAGTACCCATGTAGATTTACACTTGTTGACGGGCTGCACGCTTTAAGGTTTTAATATATTTTATTTTATATTCTTGTATTCTAATGTAAAAATCTTTAAACATTCTCAATATATAATCTAAGGGAAGCCCGATTGATTGAACATATGTGAAAAAATACAGTATACGCGTAACATCTTTTAGAGTCCGCGAGGGGCATTACACTTTTCCATCGAGTAGGAGAATTGGCAGTCAAAGAAATGTATCGCGTAACTCAATTTTAGCTCCATGTGTTAGAAGAGAGCTTACTGAAAAAATACTTTATTAGATAGACGTTTTAACAAGTAAGAGTGGCAGCAATCACTTTCATTTACGCCAGTTCTCCGTCGGGGGAGTGGGGGTATCTTGATCCGTAGGAAATATATAAGGAAAAGTTTAGTACACCGGAGCTGAGAAAGGCCCAGAATTTTGTTAATAATTGATGGGTTCAGAACAAACAAGTTGTTAAAAAAAAGCCTTTAACTTTACATTATGTACCTAATTGACTGGATGTTTTAATTTTTGTCAAGATGTAAATAAATTTTAATAATTATTTGTTTTATTACCCACCCCAAATCATTAAACCACTATGTGTATGTAAAGATAAATTATTTAGTGAACAATACATCGTTAAAATTTTGATGTGTTTTATTTGAATTCATGAGCCGTACTTACTTTATTAAATTTAAATCTTTGGCTTTAATCAAGTAAAGGCTCTAATTATTCTTGTCAAATTATAGAATGTAGATACGTATGAATATTTTGCAACATATTTAATACTAATTACTAAATTATGACAAAGCTCTAATTTAACATTTGCTCTCTGACTCCATTGGATGGGTTTAAACTGGAAGTAAACTTCATATAATCCAGTTAGACTTCATATAATCCTTTGTCACAATTTTAAACGTGATACCATTACTTTAAGCCGCAAATAACTATTTATTATTAATTAGATATGTTAGTCATTTAAAAAAATACTTTCTGATTACATGAAACACGCAATTACCTTTAAAATGGCCACAAGACGGACCATTTCTGGCACAAGTAGCAGTAGCTCCCGCTTCAGTAAAGCCATTGTCTAACGACGACGATATGTACAGCACCACGTTGGCATAATCAGAGGGTACTGATGACGGCTACTACCTATGCCAGAAGTGCTACTACCTATGCCCGGGCTTTCTAAACTAATTGGGTGTTTCATGCAATCAAAAAATAGTTATCGGAAAGTAATACTATTCAATATTCATTTAGCATGCGTAAAGTTAACACTAAAAATAAATCAGGGGGTTAATAAAAAGATATATTATTTCTAAAAGTTCTTTACAACCTCGATTGTTAAGATAATGGCTTATTTCACTTAATATGTCATTTTGTCTAACTGCCATCTACGTTCATAAAACTCTATAATTGTTACCTAAGTAAATTATATAAAAGATTTTCAGATTAGCTTAAACAAGCCAGCGCAGTACTCATACTATGTACTGATGATGGCTAACACCTACTGCAGAAATGGGCCATTTATCCCTCCTGGCTTTTTAAGCTAATTTGATTTTCCATTTAATACTTAATTAAATATTTAAGTTATTTCAATATATTTCTGATTATAAATTCGAGTATCTAAAAAATATTATTATCCTCTTAATAACAGCTAATAATTATAACTAGATTACGCCCGTGTTCGACGGATATTAATTAAATGCTGATATTAATTACGAGCCTATATAAAAGGAGACCGCTTTTCGTCATTTTTGTTATCTCAAATTAATTAACGCTGTATGCGACAGAAAACTGCTTTCGTCCATATTCGCGAAATTAACTTTGTTTTGTTTAAATTCAACTGACGACTCCGTCGCGCGCTCGTTTCTATTGAAATTGCGCTCACGTGGATTAATATGGAGGAATTAATTATGTAATAAGATTTTCACTGATTGCCGTCGGGTGGCGCTCGAATATATTTACAAGAGAAAACGAAAACCTAAAAATATGTAATACACGGATTTTTGACTGCTCGGTTCATCTGAATCCATATTTATATTCACATTTGTATTTACATATCATTAAC
Organism: Adranes taylori; assembly: GCA_009867245.2. Lineage (NCBI taxonomy): Eukaryota > Metazoa > Arthropoda > Insecta > Coleoptera > Staphylinidae > Adranes > Adranes taylori. The sequence continues at coordinate 5,385 of WYDF02097323.1, read as the reverse complement.
AAGTTTTACATTTAATTAGAAATTTTTTCTTCAAATTTAGTTTTTATTAATTCTTTTTCTCCATTTTATTTTTTTACTTATAGTCACTAACACAATTTGTTTGATTTTAGCAGCTCACATCAGATATCTCTGCTATTGTTAGAGATATAACAAAATGTTGCTGATGAAAACTTGTTCTATATTCAACTTTCTATTATTTGCCATAACAAAAAAAAATTAGATATTAGTATTGCTTTTACGCAGCATTTACGTTTGTAGAACATTGGTGCAAAGTAGGTAAATTCGTGTAATACCGCGAAAAGTCGATACTGTCTTTCGATACATAAATGGCAACATATAACTTATTTAAGAAAATTTATTTTAGAATTTAATTTTCAAACAAATTAATAAAAACAAATTTTTTGATTTATAATTCTTTGGATATATTTGTCCAAATGAAACCATCTTGAATAAACTGTATAAATTATTAGACACATTAAAATATTATACAATAGCACACACAACTAGAATGTAATTATTATTTTGAAAATTAATATATGTAAAAATCAATTTATGTTTCATTTCGATCCAAACGATATAATCTACTGTTATGGCCATGCTAGTTGTAAGACTTTGTTCCCTGGCTAGCCGTCTACATGTGGATGCTAAGCGCAGGCTGACAAATACTTTCAATAACTGCAAAGCAAAACTCAATACCCATGACTATTTCAAATAGATGTGTTTTTCTTAGCTTGGGAGATTTTTTTTAATTTTTTAATTTTGTCCGCTAAATTAATAGGTTATTCTAATTTGCACGCGCGTTTCTTTATCTTGCAAATGAATTTAAAAAATAAGTACTTGATTGAAATATTATTATCAATATATAAAAAATGTATTTTAACACACTAACACACTGTCCAGGTGCAAAATTCAAGTGGAGTGAAATGTGGGGTTTCGTTGCGGCTTTTTATATACCGAGTGCTGATGCAATGATGGCATTTGAAAATGGCTTTATGTGGAGCATAGATAAAAGTGCATAGAACAAAATTCCGACTAATTGTGCTGATTTGCTCTTGAATCCCAAAGGTTTTTCGTGGGTTACAGATAATGAAAAAATTCCAACTAATTTTGCTGTTTGAAGCTGAATCACAACTGACGTTGATAAATTTTATTAAACTTGTAGTTTCCCTTTGAAATAGATAAATTCCAAGTTTTTTTTTGCTAATTTGACATTGAATCATAACGGATTTTGATAAATGGTTTCCTTTCAAATAGACAAAATGTTAAATTCTAAGTATTTTGCTGGCCGGAATTTGAGAAATTTAATCTAAATTTGTGTTTCCTTTCAAAACAGATAAAAAATTTTGCTAAATTCTAATTATGTTTTTTTGACTTAAAATAAATCATCCATAAAATTTTTAATTTTATTTCAAATTAAATGTAGTGATTTTTTTTCATTAGTTAGAACTGTACACTGAGGCGCGCTCCTGCCGCTTCCCACTAGTAAATAAAACGTATTTTCTATTATGCTATTCCGCTTAGCATACGTTAGGTAGTATAGGGATTTAATTTAGTCGCCTATCTATTTCCAATGTCTGATCGCAATGAGTGGTCGATATGCCCATAGTATGTGGTACGTACGTACGTGCGTGCATATATCGTACTTCACTGCTGGACGTGCAGAATGCCGCATTATACTTACTAGAGTGTATACTTCTGGCTATGACGCATCACACTTACTTGTAGTCACTCGACCACAGCAAAACTAATGCTCATTACGGTGTTACACGACTGTAGTAGACTCCTAAGATTCCTATCTTTTCAGTTATAAATATCGTGTATTTAGATTTACCCCCTCTATCAACCTTCCGGCCATATTGTTAAGTATTTGTACATGCTTTCCACATTATTATTTTATCACCGTGTGTCCGTGTTTTATTATTTTATCACCGTACATTGAAGTTGCTTTACATGCAGCGCTTTTATTTTGTTTTACTATTCTACACTTGTATTATTTAATTGACTATATTAATTTCTTTACGATGGAATTGCAATCATTTATTTAACACTTTGGCCACCACGGTAATTTTAAGATTCTGGTTTAATAATCCAACTTAATTTAATCATATTATATTATTCAAAATATTATGATAATTATATTATTATATATTCTATAGACACATTTACATTAATAGAGTACGAGTTTATTTGTAGTTGGATACATATAGTTTATTTAAATTGACATTTATTATTGGCTTTTAACTGTGCATATATATATTTATTTCTTTGTTTATATTATCTGGAAGAGCAATAGGTATTATTTTGTTAAACCGTTAAATGCTGTTTCCTTAATTATCAGTTACAATCTTTTTTAGATGCCCACAAGAACGAGAACCTTTGGACTACTGAGATACTCGTAGCTATTCGTGTACTCAGTAAGCCATTGAGGACCGGAAGAACAACAAGATCAGGTTCCAACTTGTGGTCTAACCTTAACCTGACCTTAAAGCGCCCGAGAATACATATTTCCGGATGCTGTTTAATTCTGTCGTAGTTAAGATATTTCTGTTTACGTCATCTGTCCCAGTCGCTAAAACTTTCCGTTAACAGAGTCTCGAGTGGGAGTCTGTAACAAAGTAATAGCAAATTAAATATAAAGTAACTTTTCTTCTATAACATTTTGTCATAACTCTAATAATAGCCATGATATCTGCTGTAACAGCTAAAATCAAACAGACTATATGTAATCATTTCACCCATCAGAGATACTAATTAATTATAGGTTTCATCCTATGCTGATTTGTTAGTAGTCACGTGACGCATGTTTTTGTACTATTATATATAATTTCAAAATTTTTAATTCGTGCAATTAATTCCTGTGAGCTGACTGCATCATTTATATATATTCATTTTGTAATATAATTGCAACTGTATGTTGTAAGTGAGAGAAACTAAAGCGAAAAAAACATAAAAATTTCCTTCGTCGTCCCAAAAACTCGATAGCGGCATTTTAGGTTTAGTCAAATTAAGAGAACTAACAAAATGCAATTAGTTTTCGCATAGCTCCAGCTAGCACTTCTCTCTACGTTCTCATATAGTCAGAAAGTCTTATTTATACTTTCCGTTTGAATTATCTTTAAGTCTAATTAAGATTAATGTCCTGAAGGTAATATTTTGACATTAAAGTCTTTTATTCTTAGCAAGTAGATAGAATAAATTCTTAACAATATTGCAATAAAGGTTTGTTTTTAAATAATTGAGTAGCTCTTTCACAATTTTAAAGAAATTGATAAAGAAATTACTGAATTCATTAGATCAAAATCTAAAATTATTTCTCTATTTTATTAATTTATCCTTAAAATGTACGTATGACAAAAGTAGAAATAGAGTAGGAATTAAGTCATCTATAGTGTCATGGACCATTTCTAACTATATGTTTAATAGAAATTAATTTGTTGTCTTCATTTAATTTATTTTCATTTAAATAAATATCATAAATTCTCTTTATTTAATTTATTTTAATTTAAGAAAATAGCATAAATGTTAATATCATAAAAACTAGACCCATCTTCAAGCTAAAAATCAATGTGAAAGCATCAGAGGCTCATAATGAAGATTACTAATATATAAAATTCCGGATTCCAGTTCGCCTCTCAGCTTCCAAGACCTTACCTCAACTCGTATTAAACGTAATCTGTGACGTCACGCAGTCTATAATTCATAGTCTGTGTGTTTGACAGCTGCCATTTGAAAATCCAAGGTGGCGGCTGCCAGATCATTTCCGGTTTGAACTTTCTGCACGAAATTTGAAGGAAGCCCAAGCGCCGGAGAACTCTCGATTAAAATTTCGACAAAAGTAACTAGATTCAAATCATAACTAGATTTTGTAACTGGACTCACCCGTCAATCCACAATCACCCGTCAACCCAACATCAGCCGTCAACCCACCTTCAACAGTCAACCCACCTTCAACAGTCAACCCACCTTCACTGACAACCCAACATCACCCGTCACCCCACCTTTACCTGTTAACCGAACCGCGGTCGTCACCAGTCGTCAGCTTGTCCTCTTCGCCTACTCCTTTTGGATCTCCCAGAGCCGCCTTATCTTCCAGTTCGTCTACCGAGGTAGGTCCAGAGAGCACCCTGGCCCTCTTGCACTCTGGCGTTGGTAGGTATAGTTATATTGTCAAATATTGTAAAAAGTGGTTTAAGTTTAGAATAGCTTTTCTTGTTAGGCTTTGTGTATTATCCCTTTATATCACCTGGTGTATATTTATACTTATGTTGTAAATAAAGAACTGCAATACTTCTTTCTCGAAATTATATCTATGTACTTTTTGTTATATATATATATATATATATATATATATATGTTTTAAAAATTCTGTGGTAAAAAAGCATATATAAAACTTATTTCCATATTGCTTATTGTAACTATATGTAAATAATTAAATTTTGGTATCTAGTATTTCTCTTGGTCAAACAAGTTTTTCTAATTATATTTTAAGTTTCTTGTGTATGAACATAGTTGTTCACTTGTAAATACCTAATTATTATAAATAAATAGTAACTAACTGATTTCATATATTGTAAATTAATAGTTATTATATGATATAATTTAATTCATTGTTTTATTTTCAATTTGGTTCAATTTCCCTAAAATGGTGGCTATATTCGTTACAACGAAAACCTGTGTATAATAATATACAGTATTCTATTTTCTGTGCTATATTCTTAAATTATGTAAGCCTCGTATATTATAAACCAATATAAAATAATAGTTTGAGTTATACATATTCAAATATAATTCATCCAACGAGTCTAATTAAGATCATATAAAATATTACGATTGAGAATTGGAATACAGTCGCTTCCATTACTACTAATAGAATTACATTTATACTTTAGAAATATCTCACATGCATATTTCACTCTGAAATATATACTGGTGCAATGATAGTTTACAATTATAAGCTAGTTAAAATATTATTTTAATTCTGGTTAGACATTGCCAGATTCAACATGTACATATCTTAGATATTTTAAATTCATTTTCAATTGGAATATAAATCAACATTATTTATATTTCCAAAATATAACGTATTAAATTCAATATTCATTTTTAAATTCAAATAGATCTTTAAGCTTTAACATTGCTTTGGATTTAATAATTTATAAAGTTATATTATACAAGGGGGTTTGGAATCTCTTTATTCCTTTTCCAAAAATTATTAAAGTTTATAACTATAAATACGAGTACAAAATCAAATCTATTCTTTATTTTCATCTACAATTCAACTAAGACATAAAAATCAAGTAAAATCATCTCGATCAAATCAAATATTGTAACTAAATTTTGAAAATTAAAAATATTTTTTTAAAAAAACCTTATTTTTTGGTTCAT
>WYDF02097312.1:0-10731 GCA_009867245.2 Adranes taylori | reverse complement strand
AGTAAACGAATGAATGTCAAAAATTATTTGTTTACCTATAGATAAACATAAACATAAATATTGTAGAATATCCAGAATACATGAGAACAAATAAGTTTGAAACGGTTGATTTAAATATCTTATTTTATTAATTTACATTGGTAACCAAACGCCTGAGTTAAAATAAATCTTTCTAAATATCTCTTCATAGTTTCACCCTCTTCCTCATACGTCGATGGTCAACTCACGTAAACCAGACAATACCTGTACTTTAGTGTGCTTCAATTTGTCGATTTATCGGCATTGATTTAAATAACTCAGTGTTTACTAACAATTCTTTCAATACTTGTTTCAATTCGATTCCTTTGAGTTTTTCCCCAAATGTTTTACCCAATGTTTTTATCTAATTAGCAAGCTAATCGAGCTTTTACCTTTAACATAACTTTCTCAATGGATCTCTTCCTTCGTCGAAATGGGTAAACAACGAATGTTTTTATAACACGATATGCTGAAAAATGGCTGACTAGACAGAAAATCTTTCAGACATAAAACATGGATATGTAGACAGAATCTGTTTAAATTGTGGGATAGAATTTATCCCTCAATTTGCCTCCTTCCCCTTCATTGCGTACGCTTCGACGAAGAAATTAATTGGCTACTTTTGGTTAAAGATGTAACGATGAAACCAAAGCTATTTAATTCAGTTGCCAATAAATTAAAACTTCAAATAGTAACTACTGTGTTCTATTTGAAGTTCTACTGTGAACTTCAATCTGCTGTGAAGCGAACATGAAGCACACGTATCTACTGTGAAGCGAACATGAAGCGAACTGTGAAGCAAATAATTATTAGCTTAATGTATCAAACAATTCACTATATGTAGTAACTTATTTATAAGCCTGAATAAGGAAGCCAAAATGCTACGAAATCTGGATAGCGCATATTTGTCAATAGTTATTTTTCACCTATGATAAATAAAAATCTTTTTGGACTTGGATCACTGAATTTGATTATTAATAATCATGGAATCTCCAAATCGCCATGATACATCGGAAATATATAATTTAATTTATAAGTATCACTTGTAAAGAGTCCATATGGATGTTCATATGCAACATTAATCTTGCGCGCCACACCCACGAACAGATAATGTTTTCACTAATAACTATAATCATCTCGAGAGTAAATATATAATCAATTTGATAGCAACGAAATATATCGTTTAGATATTGCCTCTCTTTCTCATTATAACTTCGCCTTCTTCTTCACTCGTACTTCAGAAAGCTTATAGTACTATTTGCCTTACAAAAGACTGACAGTGATGGAATTAACAAATTCGTATGTTGAAGTGAAAACAAAATAGGGAATAAAGACTCAATTTACAATCTTTTCACTCTTCTTGTTTTCTGAGTATTTTCTACGCTTTATGAGCATGTTCAATGCTTATCGAAAGATGAGCAGGAGTTAATAATAAAAACCAAAAAGCTATAGCTGGATTTTTCAATTTTGTGCTAAACGGATTACCCTGATTTATCGCCGCCTTTGACATAATGATGACATGAAACACGATAGTAAGAAAGGAATTAACCCTCTTATTGCAATATGCGGAATAAGTGGATCACAAAACAATAATTTTTGCAAAATTTTCCTATAAATGTTTGTTGCTGAGTTTCCTTCTAGGAACATTAACTGTAACTTGTAATTAAATATCGTACAATAATTGTCTATGTTAGAAGTCGCAAAGGAGTAAACAATTGTTTTCAAACTTCGGAACGTATTTAGCAATAAACAGAAAAGGCTAGGACTGAAAAAAGCTGGTTTATTGTAGTTAATTTAAATTAATCAAAATGGGTGAATATCAAAAGCAGAATGGGTGAATATCTGAATGAATTGGAGTCTCCCGTATTTGCTAAAGAGGGGCTAAATATTAGCCTTTCTATGTTTTCTTGTCTTCTATATGATTGAATTGGGATTGCCGCATATTTTAGCTGGTCTTGTAAAATCAGAATCATTTAATCATTTGCTAAAGACCCGCTAAATTTTAGCGGGCCTTGCTGCACCGTAATTTTCTTTATGCGCTAAAGACCAGCTATAATCGAATATGTCTGGGGTTATTCGAAATGACTGGAGGTTATTTTAGTGATTCCAATCAAAGAAGTTTGAGCGGTGTACCGCTATATAATAATTCTCCATTTGCCCCTCCAACAGTACTGTATCAGTGGATCTATATGGAAATTGAAGTGTGATCTCTATGATGTTGAATCACCAGTTTACAAAATATTTAGGTAATTCGTGAGCGTGTGGTATGCTAGAGTAAGAAAAAAACAGTAGAAGCAAGAACAATGATCTAAAAGTTAAACGTCAAGTAGTAAGAATATGATACAGGCAAACCTAATAGATCCCAAGAATATTCTTTTGGCATATCACATCGTCACATTAAATTAGCAGAAATAAAATAAAAATAAAGACTATTTTAAATCTAAAACGATTCCTACTCTTTAGGATGCACAAATTAAATAATAAACAACTCACAAATTCGAAAATGTTGAAGACAGACAGACGGAGAGACAGACAGAGAGAGAGAGAGAGAGAGAGGGAGAGAGAGGTAGAGAGAGAGCTGCATAAAGACACGCAACGTCAGTATTCGCGTGAACCTAGAGAGAGATAGAAGAGAAAGAGAGATGCAAAACATGTAGCGTTCGCATTTAGATGGTCGATGGTCCTAATAAATAAATTAAATTTATTTCCTAAAAAACTAGATATATTTACAAACGAATATCTTTTGCTGTTTTTTGTTCGAAATGAGATTACTGTCAAAAGTAAATTTAGAGTGATTAATGATTTCCTTGCACGTGTGTACATTTTGACCATCGGTTCTTCAAGTTTTTGATTATACAAACGCTAAACGAGAAACAAAAAAATGTGTTCATATTAGGAGAGAGAAGTTTTTGTTCTCTTTTATGGCTCCTTTGACTTCGCGGGTTTTTTCTCTATGAATTCGATGATTTCGCTTGTACGCCAGCCAAATTTAAGTAAACTCTTAATAGGGTTAATGAACTATGCGTTCATTGCCCCTGCCTGACCGAAACATTTTACGCTTTCAAACAAACAACTTTTAATGAGTTTATTGAACTTTGCGTGACCTAGTCTGGTTGAGATTTCGATGCTATCGTATTTTCAACAAACAACTCTTAATGTGGTCAATGAATTTGGGGGCACTACCTTAGTCTAACCATATTTTCCTATTGTTTGAAAGCAGCGTACACCGTTTTGAACACTTTTCATGTAAAAGCTACCACCGCCATTACCTTGATTGGTTGGTGTCTGCAGTAGAGGGGCAGCTCGTTGTTCGTTTGTTCATTAATTCTGACTGGAGAGCCTTATCATAGAATCATAGAATCTTACAATTTTGGCAGGGATCTTATCAGGTATTGTATTCTTTAAGGTAAGGTCTTCTTTAAAATTCGTAACGTAACGGTCGAAAATCCCCTTTCCTAAAGATTCTAGCAGAAATTTCGTTCAGACGTTGCCTAAATACCGCTAGCAACACCAAAAACTACCGCCTTCGAACAAGATACTCTCTGATTTAAAATATAAAGCCATACACAAGCCAGTTTCAATTAGACAGGTTTTTGGGTCTTGTTCTGATAACTTTCGAGTGGGCATTTCGAACATCATTATCAGCAATACTTCTCTAGTAAATGGCTAAATATTCATGTCGACTGAGCATTTTCGCACCCATGAATCTGTTTAGGCTTTTTAAGTAAAGCGCCACTAACGCAACCACATTTAAATTTTTCGTCAAAAAAAAATTAAATTAAAATTCAACAAAGTCAGTAGTAAATTTTTCTATGCCAATCAGATATATACAATTTACATACTTTAATACTTCGGCTGAATCTTCTAAACCTCTCATAACAACTATCTAATCTTCAATTCTGCACTCGTATATCCATATCCCAAAAACCTTCCGTGTAACTATGTCGACGATGGAACCGAGAGAAGACCAGGTCGAAGAAGCCAATGGAGAAGTTCATAATCACAGCCTCGCCAATTAGTCAGCCTCGGCAATGAGATAAATGCGCCAACTAATAATCCTCATCGAAGCATCGGGTCATCACTACGGGGCCGCCGCCGCAGGGGAACCAATTCGCCTTCCACATCCAGCATCTGCTCACCTTCATTCGTAGACCGTCTCCATTTGCTCCACTTCCTCCGACATCACCAGATCGCCATTTAATCAAATTTTTCTTAATATCAAATTTTCATACATTACTTCGCTAAATTTTATCTTCGATTTTTTTATTAACTAGAAAGAAGACATCGTAATTATTCTTGCATTATGCGTAGACCCGCTCACTAAATAAAAACAGCTCGCCAAAAATAGCGAGGGTAATTAATTTATAACGAATCCTATTCCAATAACATATTTTGGCGCCCAACTTGAGATGCAGAAAAACTTGCGAATGGACACTATTACAGATTGTTGATTATAATCTAAAAATACAACCAATTACTTTTTGCGCATAATTTTTCAATGAACCAATAGCTTTGTATTAATCTTGCATCTAAAGTCTTTTCGATCCATGATGTTTCATACTTGCGTATGTTGAACGAGTGTTTCGAAATGGACACCCACGCTTCATAATCCCCTTGTCTCTTACAATGTGGTGGTTAGCTTTTGACTAAATGCGCTACATATGTCTATAGTATATTTTTCCAAATATGATTTTTCAGAATATAAATTTGCAGTTTTAGAAGAGTTTTACGACGGAGGGGTTTGCTTTATTTCAAATCAGGTGTCAACGCACAAAAAATTTTTAAAACTCCCAATAAAAAATTTCGGGGGAAAATATAATAATTTTCTTGAAAATAATCAGAATGGTTTCTAGCAAACAATGCTTCATGTGAAACATTGCTCACAACCAAAATACATTCCTGTCTGTTCCTATCCTGTACACGTGAATGAGAGCTATGTCATGTAATATACATGCCGCCAATATAAGTGCGAGAAAAATTAAAGCATGCCGTTTATATGATTTTTGCCGCTGCTGTTATACGACACACCGAGGAGCTGTCGGAAGGTTTATTCATAAACATGTATGTGTGTATTACACCGACAGGTTATTTCCGCATCTGATTTTTGCGAAAGCTATTACTATTTTTAACTAAAAAGTTTTATGACTTACCGTTTTTCCACCTATCTATTTTGAAGAAGCAATTATTCTTCTCACCCTTTTGTGTTTTCGACCGATCTCATTCGATGTTAGTTCTACGAATTGTGGCAAAAGGCGGTTTGATGCGATATTCCCCAAGATTTTGATCACATAAAGCTACTACCAGCACCGTTTATGCGCACCACTACTTATGCTTTCATCAATAAGATAATGCAATTTAGATCCATAGAAACCTCAACGGATCAAAGAAAATTTTTTACTTCCCAAAAATTCTGTAGCAGAAGTTTCCTTCAAGCCACGTCTATCTAGATAGCCGCCTACACCGAATGCCACCGGCTTCGGCAAAACGCCAGAGGAGTTTTCTGCTGGCTAATTTCATAGAAAAGGATCCACTCAATCTCTCGTTCACCAGAAGGAATTTGGGGTCTTGTTCTAGTTGTCTTCGTGCGAGCCAATTCGCACGTTTCAATTAGCATAATTCACCATTAAGTAATCAAACCTATTTTCTTGAGCAACGAGCAAAGTAGTAGTCTTGAATTTAATTTGCATCAAAGTAAAAAGTAAGCCCAATAGTAATTCGCTTATTTTAGTTTATTAAATACAATTCAAATCAATAGTAATTCTACGAACATCCGGCCAAGTGTACATAGATTATTATTTCTTGCTGAATCATTCATTCTCTTGCTATCATCTTTTTATTCATCTTACTCACTCTAAATTTTCCTTGACAACTACTTCGTCAATACCAAAAGAAGGAGGTCAACGTCAGAGGAATAGGATCGCCAAACGTCAAGCTCAAGCCAATGAGGCTGCCAGAGATCGAACTCCAGAGACACGTGAAGATCACTACCGACGATTATTCCGCTACTTTTTCGATGACAACGAGTAAATGCTTCATAGGCATCAACTTCAGTTTCTTCCGTCAAAAAATTACATCGTATCTTCAATAATTTATCTCACGCCATCAACTACGTATTTCATATCGTCGTCGAACTAACCAGCTGGAACAACCTGTAATATCTTCGCTAACCATTCATAGTTTCACCATTTAATTTTGCCGATATCTTGCAGAAGCAAAAGGAGCGAAAATCCAAACAGAAGAACAACTTTTGAATTATATATAGAAACCATACATTGTCAGTCGATTAAAAATCGCGAATCGAGTCATGTAGATGAAGTTATAAATATTTGTAAAATAAAGAGTATCTTAATTACCTTGTTATTGCGTATATTTATTTATGTGTTTACCCATAGATATGAATTAGTATAGTACTTTATTGTAATAATATAAGATCAGCGAACTTCTTACCTTCCATGAGAACTCATGCAGAGTATTTATGTTACAATTAAACAGAATAAGAAAAGCAGTATGTGATAAGCACATACTGCTTCTGCTTAAATGAGATAAAAATTCTGTAACATACATGGCGATTTAAAGACTATTACCAACATGGCCGGAATGTAGTATGAGTGGGACAGTCTCGACAGAACATCACACCAGATGAAAACAAATTTGACATACACTGAAAATGATGCTTTAGAAAAGAATATTCAACACACTCTTCTAGTTCACCATGATAAAACTTTATTGTCACTTTTACACATAAAGCGAAGATTTATAAAAAATTTCAAGTACAAAAGTGTGCAAGACAAAATTTTCAGATCTCAGGGATGCTAATCTTTGTTGACCCGGATATTCTAGAACTGATTAAAGGTGAAATTTTTATGACGGCCATTAAAAGGAAAGAGTAAACAGCTTGGGAAGTCTTCACAGCTGTTTCAGAATTTCTTTGAAAATCGACGAGCTGAAAATGAATTATTATTAAACTTCTAAGAAGATACTAACACACGTTATAATATGTCGCTCTAAAACCTCTTCTATTGATTTTTTAATTTTGAAGCTTTGTGCAATGGGCAACAGGGGAATTGCATCCAATTCAAAAAACATGCAAAAAACATACCTGGACAAATGGAACTCACCTATGCTTTCCTACCATGGTTCAAATGTCAGAAGAGATCCCCAGAACCCCCAGAGCCGACTATAAAAAAGTATAGCTCCAGTGAATAGTTAAATATGTAAAAGACCAAAGAGTTCTTCTACACAACCAATCTTTTTGTCGTTTGCAAAGACTGAAGAATAAATATACTATAGAATCATTTAGCTTCGCTATGGTCAGTGCAAATAAATGTTGAAGAGATGATTTTGAATATCGATATTAGTGATCTGTGCGGAGCCAAACCCTTTGCTAGCGTACTCTGCGGAGACTTCCCACCTCTTCCACTTTACGGCCTATACGTGAATTTTTGTAGTGTTATTAGTACATATTATTAAAATCATGTACAACCTTACCTATTACATCTCTATAGCGAGAGCAATTTACGCTTTTTATCTTGCCCGTAAAATCGATTTCTTCGGTTTGGCTAATTGCCGCGTTTCAAATTAATAAATTGTCGAAAAACTAAAGCTTACTGTACACGTAGTGATTTATAAAATATAAAAAAATTCATTTAGTTGTTTGATATTAAAGTTTATTAAATTGTTTAAAATAATTGCATTTTTCCCCAATTAGACAATTTAACCTCCATAGCATAAATTTACTTTGCTCCATTCATTTCCATTCACTTTTATTAACTGTCGCGAAACTTTGCGCACGATACATTTTCCTTCGGAAGTACAAAATTTCGAAGAATTTCGACAAACACCAAAACCCGGTGCCGCGATCAAATATACTTGGAGTTAAATATACAAAAAATAAATTATTTCATCACTAAATTAATTCTCAAAATCTTTTGGACAAAAGTGTAAAATTACGATCAATTACGAAGGTTTGCATTTAGTAGCGTTTGTATCGAGTTACACACAGCGGGAGTAGATAGGGATGCAGCAAACCACACAACGCCTTTCTTATCGTGCTTTAGAGAGAGCGAGAGATAGAGAGAGAGAGAGAGAGAGAGAGAGAAGAGGAAAAGAGATGGAGAATATAGTATATCGCTCGCATTCGATGACCTTCCTTTTGATACTGTTTTTGCTTCCACAGATGTTTTTCACGTTTTTTGTGTTTGCATCGCGCAGATTATAAGCAAAACATTGTACATACAAAGAGAGAAAGAGAGAGAGAGAGAGAGAAAGAAAGAGAGAGATGTTTCGTTCTCTTTTATGTCGCCTTGGTCTTTGCGTGCAGTTTTTTACTTAGCATTTCGCTTTTGACGATCTACGATTTCGAGTAAACAACGCTTATACTACAGTGGCCTTGGTTTTTTGCTTTTTTTTTTGCTGTTTTGTTCAAAAGAACATTAATGATTTACTTTCATGTGGTTCGTTTCGGACGCATTTTTACGAGTTCTTTGCTCATTTAAACACTGAACTAGAATCAAAAAATTGTATACATATGAAGAGAGAGATATTTTTTCTTTTCTTTTATATCTTGTTGACTCTAAGTTTTACGATATCCAATTTTGAATAAAAAACTCTTAATGGGTATTTAGACATCTTAATAGCTTCCTGGCTCTTATGATGATTTTATGACTTAACAGTTATAAACGAATTTTCTTATTTTATTTTAAAGAAGTGTTGCTGTCCATGTAAAAATTGCTACCACTGTTTCTGGGTTGGCCGGAGCAGTATTGGAAGGAAACACATATAGCCAGCTCGTTTGCACGTTAAATCTGCTTGGAGGATTCCCTATCATAGAATCATAAAAGCTTAGAATCTTGGCAGAGATATTATGTTATATTGTTCTTTAAAATTTTTAACTGATGAAAGAACGTTTCTTATTGCGGGAAAATTTTCCCTTCTCAAAGATTTTAGCAGAAATTTCGACTCAACCATGCCTAGTTACCGCCTCCAGCATCCAGGATTATCGTTTTCGCCGACACCCGGTAAAGGATAGCTGTACCCCGTCACTCGAAAAAACGCATCGCCGACGACTCTTCCCGAGGCATCTTCGGATATAGCGATTAACATCTGTACGCTCCATCCGTATTCTCCGACATTGCCAGATCGCCATTTCCGAATTCACATGCCAGCAGCAAGTTTCACACATCTCCGATTTAACAAAAGATCATTTCTACGTCAGAAATCAAATCTTTCCTAATATCAATTGTTTCATACATTAGTTCGCTAAAATTTTTGTACTGGAAATGAAGACGTCGTAACTTTTTGCATCAATCTTTTCTATATTGATTATTGTTAATCCATTTTTTTCCAATTAGCACATAGTAATAAGTAGATTATTCTTCAATAAAGCTCGATAAGCATTCGTAATTCTTACATCTATCTATAATTTTGATACCCTGTGACTTTCATTTAAACGTAAACAGTTTTCCATAACTACTACTCAAAGGCTGGTAGATTAAATCAGTTTGAATTTAGTTTAGTTTATTTTACCAGTTTGAATTGACTACATATAAAAGAACAGAAAATAAAATCACGAAATCTACACGCTTAGTCTGTAGAATGTTGTATATTTAATACCTCACAAGAACATTGTACTTATTGCTTATTGACTCACACTAAAATATATAATGAATGGTTAGACTAAAAGCTTGTATTAATAATATTAACTATAAAATCTAATATCTCGTTATAGATCTTTTGTTAATTGAATAAACAAGTGAACCATAGCTTATATCTACGAAAAAATTATTCGTAGGTCAAAGGTGATTACACAATAAAAATAATTATTATAAAGCATGATATTCTAGACTGGTAATTCTATAAATGTGAGGTGTGATTTTGTAATGGGGTATACAATTCAATAGAAAAAAAATGTTTAAAAAACACGCAAATATTAAAAACAAAGACAATAATTCAAACTCAATAAGAAAAGATAGGAGCTGACTACTCAGAAAACGGAGCCGCTCTTATTAAACGTGAAACGAAGATGCGATGCACCAAACATGTACGTCAAGAGCTACCGAGTAACTGTTGCAAAAACATGAAAATGCCTGGGCGTCACACTAGTTAGTACACCTATATGACATAGCAGATTGAGCCTCAGAAAAAGCCTCCCAACTAGCTCGGCTAATGCCTAGAGTAGGAGAACTTCAAACCCAGAAAAAGAACCCCTGTACAAAGTCATTAGAGGATATTGCTATGTGCAGCACCAAACTAGGGAGATGCGATTAACAAAGCAGACAGCAGAAATTCTCAAGAAACAGCTTTTCGCACAACTTCTACTGAAGCGCTAAACATTAATGTGGATATTTCACCAATATAAATAGGAGGCAAACTGTAGAATGTATAAGCTCCTGTGATGACGCGAAGCACACAATATTCAACTGTAGCGTGGGAATTACAAAGGAGTTTTATGAAGCATATTCTAGGAGATGATATTCAGTCTGAAAATATTATCGGTAGGACAATGGAAACATCCGAAAACTGCTAAAACAAAAAATCATCTATTACAGAACAAAGAATAATAACATATACCCTGAAGGAGGCATATGTAATTAGCGTCCAAAGAACATCAGGAAACAGATTGCTCGAACTCCTAATCCGACAGATTTCATTCTACTTAATCTATATATATATATATATATATATATATATATATATATATATATATGTATATCA
>WYDF02097311.1:0-24001 GCA_009867245.2 Adranes taylori | reverse complement strand
TCAACTCCCACGTCTCCGACCCGTAGGTACAAACAGATTCAAAGATTGCGTTGTACATCATATGTTTTGTTCTTTTTGTTATTCTATCGCTCCAAAGAAGAGAGTCAATTAAAGTATATATTTTAATTACTTTTAGTATTTTAATAAAATAATTTTAAAAAGTAAATACTAATGATGGAGTAATATAAAAAATGATGGACGCAAATTATTAATTTAAAACTTAGCCATTAAATATATTTTAAGTTGCTACAAATATTCGAAATTTGACAACACTGGAATATAGTATTACATTGATTTGTTTTCATTTGGTAATAACATCAAAATAATCCTGAGTACGTACTGTATAAGATAGTCGCAAATGCATAAGTCTACTCTTTGATTATGAACGGTGGACGTATAAGTAGGAGATTTCTGTAGCATTTGCAAAAAGTAAAAATTTCATGCCGCAGAAATGTATTAAATCGGAAAAGACTCGGAATCGGAACTCACAAAATAGTTGGGTCATTGTAAACAAACAAATCCATTCGGAAGGAAAAGCATGAAGTGCATAAAGTATGATTTACGATTATAGGAAAGGGTGCTCTTATATTTCAAAAGAGTGCTCTTATATTTCCGCTTAAAAAAACAATGCATCCTGAAGAGAAGCCGTATGAGTGTACAAACTGTTATTACAAAACTACAGAAGAATATGATCTCATAATACACTCAAGAATCCATTTAGGACAGCAGCTGTTTGAGTGTACAGAATGTAATTTCAAGACATGGTACAAGTCTAGTCTCAAAGTGCACAAACTAATTCACTCAGAAGAGAAGCCATATAGGTGTACAGAGTGTGATTACAAGACTACACTAATGAATAGGCTCATAGTTCATAAACGAGTACATTCAGGAGAGAAGCCGTTTGAGTGTTCAGAATGTGATTTTAAGACTGCCGACAAGACCTGTCTGAAAGTTCATCAGCAAATTCATTCCGGAGAGAAATCGTTTAAGTGTACAGAGTGTGATTACAAGACTACACGAAAGTATAGTCTCATCCTTCACAAACGACTACACTCAGGAGAGAAGCCGTATGAGTGTACAGAATGTAATTTCAAAACTGGCAACAAAACCTATCTCAAAGTTCACAAACGAATTCATTCCGGAGACAAACCGTTTAAGTGTGCAGAGTGTGATTACAAGACTACACGAAAGAATAATCTCATACTTCATAAACGAATACACTCAGAAGAGATGCCGTTTGAGTGTTCCGAATGTGATTTCAAGACTGGCAACAAGTCTTATCTCAAAGTTCATCAACGAATTCATTCCGGAGAAAAACCGTTCAAGTGTATACAGTGTGATTACAAGACAACACTAAAGAATAGTATCACTGTTCACAAACGAATACACTCAAGAAAGAAATTGTATGAGTGCTCGAAATGTGATTACAAGATTGATAAAAAAGCTGAGTTCATAATTCATAAACGAATACATTCCGATGACAAGTTGTCTTCTGATAAATCACATAGCTGTACGGAGTTCGATTCCAAATCTAAACACTCCACTGATATCTCATCCTCGCAAGAAGAAACACAAACTGATGCTTTCACTCATGAAATTAAATTAGACGAGCCAGAATCTCATTTGTTACTGGATAACAAACTTTTAACAATCCCTAAAATAAAAGTAGAACCTGAGTGTGACTACAAGTCACAAATCTGCATAGATTTTGATTCCAGATGTAAACAAGACACTGAGAAGTTAACCTCACAACAAGAAATAGTGGATGAACACTCTTCAGGAATTTCATTACCAAATAAAACTGAACAAGCTGATGATTACAGTCTCGAAATCAAATTGGAAAGTCCGGAGACACGATTGCTAATAGATCACAAATTTTTAATTTCGGATATAAAAGTAGAGCGTTAATAAGTTTTGTTTTAAAATTTGTGATATTCTACTATATTATGTTTTATATTTCAAGGTAGCATTTATATGGTGAAGCTTTTTTAAATCAATTTGTTTAACGTTGTTTTTGTTTTTATAGCAGAGAATTTGAACTATCGAAATTAACCTAACCTGTATTTTACGAACGTACTTTATTATATTTAATGGCTACTAACAAAACAAAATACAAAAAAATTTTTGTTGTACTTATTTAATTTTATTATTACGACCGTTTTCGCCTATTTTTAAGTTTATTGCCTACACATTTAGTATGTGAGTATATTACTAAAGGCTTATTTTGGTTTCTTTGTTTCTTGATGCATTTTAAGGGTAATTTTAAAAATAAATATTTTATTTGTACTTTTTTATTTTATTTACTATCGCCTATTTTAGTTTAGGCATCTTCAAGTAAAATTTGGTTAGATCTGGTTATGTGAATGTTTTACTTGTAAACTGTCTTTAAAAAATCACAGTTTAGACGTACAGCGTTCATATAAGCAGATCTAATAAAATTTTGCCTGAAGATGTCTTTATTAAAATAGGCGAAACCGGTCGCAAAAATAAAATAAGGAGGTACAAATAAAACATTTATTTTTAAAATTAATCTTTTAAGCCTAAAAAATAAAAAAATTATAAGCCTTTAGCAATATACTCACATAATAAATTATGTAATTTTATGTGATATAAATTATGTGATATCTCTTATAATATAGTGCCCTTCATTTTACTATTTCTGTATTTTTTAGTTTGATGATTCCATAAAATTTAGTTTTCTTATATATTTGTATTTACTTGTCAGTTTCTCCTTTGGACCATTTTTTGTTCACTTGCACTTGCCACAGTATGTATTTCAAATTGAAATCAACAAAAAAAAATTAAGAACTCTCAACCAGCTCGCAGAAAAGAACTTGGAGAGTAGCTATCGAGATAAACAAAATGTAGTGTATGTAGTGTGTTCATACGCGTGCAAGCCTCAACTAGTATATTGCCTGACAGTAAACAGGATAGTTACTATTTACTTTCAGAGGTGCGTTCACACAGTTAAACTATCGATAGCTTCTCTCCGAGAGCATTTTCTCTCACGTGTACACTTACCATAAGCCACAGTGTAAGCAGTTTTACAGTTTTCTTAAATAGCTTGCACTTTAATGAGTTTTATTATGTTCCCTCAGACTGGTCTTTGTTTAAAAATAGAGTTACATTCTAAACATTTGTTTTACACCTGAATGAATGTGTTTTATCAAAGAGCTCTGTTATGTAAAATCAAAATCGCATTCTAAACATTTGAAGGGTTTCTCATCCGTATAAATTCGCATGTGCTGAATTAAATATATTTTCTGCGTAAAATTAGCACCCCCACTCAAAACATTTATAGGGCTCTTGATCCGTATGGATACATCAATGCTTAATCAAACTGCTCTATGAGATTATGTGAACTATGAGATTATACTTTTGTGTACTCTTGTAATCACATTTTGTACACTTAAACGGTTTTTCCACGGAATGAATTCATTAATGAACTTTGAAATGGGTACTGTTGCAAGAAACTGATTTCAAGACTAGCTACAAGTCCTATCTCAAAGTTCATCAACGACTTGATTCCGGAGAAAAATTCCTGTGTACAGAGTGATTACACAGGAATTGGAGAGTCTCGGAAGACTAGACACAGGAATTTGAAAACTAGACGAAAGGAGAGTCTCATAGTTCACAAACGAATGCACTCAAGAAAGAAGTTGTATGAGTGTTCCGAATGTGATTGCAAGATTGATAAAAAATCTAATTTCATAATTCGATTCGCAAGAAGAAACAATGAATGAGCAATCTTTAGGTACTTCATTATGAAATAAGACTGAACAAGCTGATGGTTTCATTTATGAAATTATATTAGACGAACCCAAATCTCATTTGTTAATAGATAACAATTTTTAAGAATTCCTGAAATAAAAGTAGACTCTGAGTGCGACTAGAAGTCACATATTTATATAGATTTTGATTCCAGATTTAAACAGGACGCTGATATATTAACCTCACAACAAGAAACAGTGGATGAACAATCTTCAGGAATTTCATTATACTATATTATGTTTTATATTTCAAGGGAGTATTTATATGGTGAATTTTTTCAAATTGATTTATTTAGCGTTATTATTATTATTTTTTTTTTAAGAAGAGAGTTTGAATAATCGAAATTAATCCAACATGTATTGTAGGAAGGCACTAACAAAATAAAATAAGCCTACACCTTGTACTCACACCCTACATGTTTATTCAATAAATTTTATTCGTTTTATCAAAATAACAGGCAAATTATAATTAAATTACAAATTGCATACAATACAAAGAAGGAACATAATTTTATTTGGGTATTAATTTTTTTACTCTTAATTCATTGAGTGGTTTAAAATTCAAGAGTGAAACAATTCATGCCAATTATCTCAAAACTGTTTCCCTTCTAGACTAAGCAACAGAGTAAACAGTTGAAAAGTTTTCTTTCATGACTCGCATATTAATGAGTATTTATTGAATGAGTATTATTATGTTCCCTGAAGTTGGTTTTTTGTGTAAAATTAGAGTTGAATTGTAAACATTTATGTTCCACCTCTGTAAATGTGTTTTATCACAGAACTCTGTTGCGTAAAATCAGAATCGCATTCTAAACATTTGATGCTCTCACTCGTATGTACTTGGACTACGCTCTGATTTAACGTTCGGGTGCACACCAGACGTACGAAATCGTTCATAAACGCTCGGCGTGTCGCTCGAGTGAGACGCCCCAAGCGTTCAAATTTTACACCAAGATGTCAATTTTTCACACCACCCTGACAACGGATAAAAACGACGCCGTAGCGATGTGGATAAGATGCATGACTTTCACCGCAGAGTCCCGGGTTCGATCCCCAGCGTAAACAATGGTTTGCGTTGTTGATCGAATCTAGGCGACACACGTAACGAGGTCGGTAATTATAGAAGGAAGGTAATTATAATTTATCATGCACATCTATAGGGGTAGATGTAAAACTTCGGTTCAGTGCGTTAGCACGCACTATAAAGATCTCTTTACAAGTTAATCAATAAAGGTTAGACGAAATTATCTGATACCCTACCTATCAGTGTCGATGATAGATGCTCCACGTTAAAACACATAATCGGTGATAAACCTATACAGCAGAAGTAGGCCTACTATAAATAACTATATTACAACAACATAACGGATAAAAAACACTCGACATGCATATAGCAACTATTATTTCAAATTTACTATATTCCCCCAAATATTCTTCCCGCATTTTTATATCTATCGAAATGGAATTTCGAATAACTGTTTTTTCGTTAGTGACTGATGAAATTAATCAATTTCTAGAAGAGAATGATAATATATTAGTTCAACGCAAAGAAGATAAATATGTTTCATAAGCTTTCATTTTCCTAAATTCAATTGTAAAATAAAACAATGAGCCACAGGTTCATATATGTTTTAGATGGAGTATTAATGTATGTAAGCCGTGAGGTACTTGAATAAAGTACCATGTGTGACAATGTTCGTGAGGAAGAAACTTTAATTTTTTTACAGGAATAACTTCATTATTTATTTTATATAAAAGAAATATGTAATGGAATTTCTTAAAACTTAAAAAAATAGCATTATAAAATATATCTGATTTGTAAATAGTTTTACCAAATTTTATTACATTTTATTTCAACCTTTTTATTTCAATAAATTTTTGAATTAATTGTACCATCTCTATCCGGCACACCAGCACGTGTCTCATCTCTATGCACACTTTTAGGACAAGACACCAGTTGGTACACCAGTTAACAAAACTGTATGTGGAGTGGCCTACCTATTATACATAATATATTTGATCTATGGTAGAGATACCTAAAAGCATAATACCTGTTTTGCCGACGCCGATGTATAAGATGCAATACTTCCACCTCAGAGTCCCGGGTTTGATCCCCAGCGTAAACAATGGTTTGCGTTGTTGATCGAATCTATGCAACACACGAAACGAGGTCGGTAATTATAGGAGGAAGGTAACTTATAATTTATCATACACATCTATAGGGGTAGATGTAAAACTTCGGTCCAGTGTGTGCCCTACCTATTACCTATCAGCCCTACCTATCAGCGCCAATGGTTAAAGCTCGACGTGAAACATATAGTCGGTGATAAGCCTACACGGCAGAAATAGGCCGACTATAAATAAGTATATTACAACATAATACCTGTTTCAAGCAAAAACATAATACATGTTTCTTTGAAGATAGTTTAATCACTTCTTGTTGCTAGTTTTATTTCAGCTTCGAAATAGTTTCAAGATATAAACGTTTGCAACTGTACAAAATGAAGGAAATAGTAGACGAACCTGTAACAGGAGAAATATCATCTGCTAAAGTTAAAACAGAAACAATCCATACGGAACTATTTGGTATAGATTATTTAAGTGATAATATGAAAGTTGAATGTTTATATAAGTGTAATGAATGTGATTACAAAACTGCCGAAGAAGACTGCCTACTTCCTCATAAAATAATTCATTCAACAGAAAAGTCATTGGACTTTGCTGAATCTGATTTCAATTCCAGACACGAACAAAACATTGTGGTAGATAAACAAATTTATACACGAGAAAAGCCTTTTCGATGCACGAAATGTGATTTCAAAACATCGTATAAAAGAAATCTAGTGGTTCACAATCAAGCACATTTAGGAGTAAAACCTTTCCAATGTACGAAATGTGATTACAATACTGCACGTAAAACAAGTCTTTTGCTCCACCAACGAACTCACTCAGGAGAGAAACCTTTCCAATGTTCATATTGCGGTCATAAATTTTCACAGAGTAGTGCTTTGCTGGTGCACATGCGCATTCATACTGGACACAAACCATACGTATGTACCGAATGTGACTTTAAAACTGCCCAAAAAAGTAGCCTCGTAATTCACAAACGAATTCATTCCAAACAGAAACCCTTTGTATGTTCGGAGTGTGATTTCAAATGTGCACGAAAAAGCTATCTATTAGTTCATAAACAAGTTCATACAGGAGATCATCGTTTTCAATGTAAGGCGTGTAATTTCAGTACTTCCTATAAAAAAAATCTCTCGATTCACAAGCGTATGCATACCGGAGAGAAGCCTTTCCAATGTACGGAATGTGATTACAAAGCTGCACGTAACGCAAATCTATTGCGTCATGAGCGAATTCATTCAGGAGAGAAACATTTCAAGTGTTCAGAATGCGCTGATAAATTTGACAAAAGAAGTACTCTAAAGCTTCACAGGCGTACACATTCTGGAAAAAAGTCTTACGCATGTACAGAATGTGATTACAAATGTATCCAAAAAAGTAGTCTATTGTGCCATAAACGTATTCATTCTAAGCTGAAACCATTCGAATGTTCCGAGTGTGATTTCAAATCTGCACAGAAAGGCAATCTACAAATTCATATGCGATTGCATACAGGAGTAAAGCCTTTTGAATGTACGGAATGCGGTTTTAAAACTAGTTATAAAGGGAATTTAATGATTCACAAGCAAAATCATTCCAGAGCCATTGAACCTTTTGAATTCATGCAATGTGATGAAGAAATTGGTCCAGGAGAAAATCCTTTGGAATATGATTTGAAATTCGAAGAACAAAGTGCTCCGGTGGTTCACAAATCAATTAAATCGGAAGAGAATCATGAAACTACACATAATCCAAGACTAAAAGTTTGTACGTCCACACCATTAGAAGAAAAAGTTTCTGAGAGAGAGGCGTCTTATTGCACTGACAAAATTAAACTCGAAATGTCAGACAAAGAATTGGAAATTGACGATCCATTTCTAAATATTCGTAATTTAAAAGAGGAACTTATGTAGATTATTTTGCAAATGTAACAGAAATTTCCTGTAATTTTACATATTATTGCTTTATTTTTGTAACACATTTTTATCCTATTTCATTAAATAATGTTTAAAAATTTTTATTAGGTTTGTTTAAATAATTTAGTCTATAAAATTTTAAAATTCGACAATCATAATATAAATCAATTTTCTTGATATTTTCTTACTCAACTAGACTGAGCTACATTATCTACATTTATCGTGTGCAATGTTAATGGCTGTGTATTATTTGCTACTTGCTTTTCTTTTGTGCGCCCCTTTAAATAATGAGCTTCTGTCATAGATTCGAGTAGGTTGATATGCTCTATAAAAATTTCGTGGAAATTAATTAATCAAGAAAAGATCGGGCGGATAAAATTATGCTGTTTCGTCACAGTCTCATTCATTCAGTAGAGAGACTATTTGTATGTTCAAAGTGTGATTACAAGTAACTATTAACAATAATTTATTGATCCCCACATTCTATTGCTTGGACTCCCTTGTTTTTGTAATAAGTGAATTTTTGCATTAAATTAATATTCTCATAATTCTAGGACCAGAATTTTTAGAAATTCAGCCTTCTTTCGTCTTTACCTTGTAATAGTTTTTTACTTTGGATTTTTGTTTCTTGGAAAAGTGACATTTTTGACACATACTATTTTTCATTACAGGACCGGACGAAAGAGTAATCTTACACAACACAAATTGACACATTCAGGAGAGAAGCCATATGAGTGTACAGTATGCGATTATAAGGCTTCAAGAAAGAATTCTCCTCTCCGTCGCAGTCTCATTCCTTCGTATGTTCAGAGTGTGGTTATAGGTAACTATTAACAATTGATCCCCCTATATTCTATTGCTTGGACTATGGATACGAACACGGCCAGGTTCAAAATGAGTATATTTCTTAAAAATCATACACATATTTTATATAGCAATGTAATTTTACATGTACTCTGTAAAGATTACGGTTAGTTACTTGGACTCCATTGTTATCGTAATGGGGAATTTACTGCATTAAATTAATATTCTGATAATTCTAGGACCAGAATTTTCAAAAGTTCGGCCTTCGTCCGACTTTACTTTGTGTATGACAATCGTTTTTTAATCTGCATTTTTGTTTCTTGGATTAAATGGCATTTTTGACACGCACTATTTCTTATTACAGAACCAGACTAAAGAGTAATCTTACACAACACAAATTGAGATATTCAGGTGAGAAGCGCGTTCATTGCTTGGAGTGTGATTATAAGACTCGACGACAAACTAATCTCGCACGTCACAGAGTAATATTTTTAACTGAGCAACTATTTGGATGTCCGAAAAGTGATTTTAAAACTACAGAAAGGAACAGTTTGTTTAAACATAAACGCAGCCATACTATAAGAAAGCCATTTAAATGTAAGCAGTGTGATTATACAAGTAAAAAAAAGTCTGATTGATTGATTCATAAACGTACTCACTTGGAACCGAATGTAAAATCAGACATCGGTATTAATTCAGAAGGTAAACGGTTTAAATGTATGGAATGCGAGTATCAAAGTAACCATAAGAGTACTTTCATGTCTCATAAATGTATCCAGACTACCAACCATATGAATGTTAGGAATGCGATTATAGGACTAAATATAAGCAAACTTTAAACTCTCATAAGCGCATTCATGCATCAGAGAAACATTATGGTTGTTCGGAATGTGATCACAAGACTAGACAAAATCCTTCTCGCGCTATCCATAAACTCGTTCATTCACAAGAGAAAATTTGCAAATCCTCAGAATGTGATTACAAGACGGTACATTAAGATTCCATGTTGATGCATACACGTAGGCATTTGGATCGGGAAGCCATATGAATGTTCAATTTGCGAATATAAAACAATACCAGCATAGCCTAATAACTCATAACCTTATCCATTCAGGAGAAAAGCCGTTTGAATGTACTGAATTCAAATAAAAGACCAAATGTAGCACTAAACTCACGACACATAAATTAACGCATTCGGGAGAAAAGCCGTTTACATGTACCGAATGCGATTATAAGACTATTCAGAAAAGTAGTCTTAATGTACATAAAAGCATAGATTTAGAAAAGAAGCCATATAAGTGTTTGAAATGCGATTAACTACGAAAAAAGTAAATCTAATGTATTGCAAATTTTCTCACTCCGGTGAGAAACCGTTCCATTGTGCGGATTGTGATTATAAAACTGCAATAAAGAGAAACTATTTCCGGCATAGACGTACTCATCTGAAAGATAATTCACGAACAAATCATTCTAAATTTGAATGTAGTAATATGTCAGTCTTCCAAGAGCCAAGACAGGGTAAACCAAATCAGAGAATCCGCTCAGTAGTTTTTCAGATAAAACAATTGTTCCAAGTAGAAGACCAACTGTTAATAGGTAATAAAGTAATATCGGAAAATTAGTTTTTAAAGGATAATCAACGTGTAAACATTTTTCAAGTAAAGGTGGAACCTGAATAAATTTACTGTATTGATAAATATACAGGGTGTGGGGGTGGGGTGACAAACATTATTCTTGGCCTAATTATTGATACGTGCATAAAGTTATTGGCCCAATAGGTCCAATATATCAGGACGCAGTACTATTCTGATTATTTTTTAGTAATAATTATTAAAGATTATTATTTATTGTACCTTTATTAATTGTACCTTATTAAACAAGTGTACACTGATTTAGTTTTAGAGTTTGAATTTTTTTAATAGTAAACTTTCGTGTACTGATTTCAAAAATGAATGCGATAGGCATAAGTTCGATAGTGTAGTTCCAAGTTCCAAGTTTTGTATTAAAGTTAAAAGTTTTGACTTTTCTATATTAAAATTGAATATTTGATTTAGTTCAATACATTTTGCCTGTATCAAGTATTTATCAAACTATTTCCTTTTATGTAAAATGTTACTTATTGTTAAAAAATAGTTTTTTTCAACTGGAGCAAATATTTCTGTAGACTGATTTTACATGGTAAATGTTACTAAAAGTTTGCAAATTCAACAAAAGCAGTTGTTAAGATTCTTATTGAGATATTACTCAAAATTAATAATTTTAACAGAGTACAGAACAACTGACTATTCAGTTTGACAGTTCTAAATCCAAATTATTGGGAATTTACATTAGTTTAATAATTTGCCTATAGAAACTATTTCACCAATTTTATTTGAAGTGGAAAAACACACTTACAAATATGTATATATTTGTATGGTTTGTTTTGTCTCTAAATTTCATATTAGTTTATAAAGTAAGATTCAATGTTATCAAGCATGAAATAAAAGAATTAGATTCATTTAAATTATTTTCTAATTAAAGCTCTTTATTATAAAGTATCTTTTTTCATTTTATCCTTCCGTTAGTCAAAATGTGATAAGACATGTCGTCGAAAACAGATCGACTCTAAAAAAAAATTGTGAAAAAAAACAGTGTTCAGGAAAATGAAGAAAAGAAAATACTTAATGAAGAAGAATCAATGGCACTTTAATTAGAAATGACGGGAAAAGAAATATTAAGTATGCATCCTTTAGAAGGCAACAGGCACAACATGGAAGAAACAATTGTTAATACAGATACCCCTAAATATGTCAACCTGAAAGAGGAGGATTATAAAAATGACCAACATTCCGAAAATACAACAGAATCAATGAATTTAAATGTAACAACGAACAAATTTTCGGAAATAAAATGCACGCCTGATGCAAAATGCGGTGATTTTGAATCTCTACATAAATTACTCATAAACGAGCAGAGTCAAGCTGAAGAAAGTTTAACCGAGAATTTACATTCAGATTACGATTCCACAGAGGACAGTAACGTGAGAAGTAATAAAACCCTTGAATCAATAGGTGATGAGTCATTCGATAATTCTGAATTGAATAAGTTGGTTTCAACAA
The DNA here is from genome assembly GCA_009867245.2 of Adranes taylori. Lineage (NCBI taxonomy): Eukaryota > Metazoa > Arthropoda > Insecta > Coleoptera > Staphylinidae > Adranes > Adranes taylori. The sequence continues at coordinate 12,304 of WYDF02097311.1, read as the reverse complement.
TAGTGCATCCAATTTTTCACACACTTACTGATTCAGGAAATAAGCCATATGAGTGTCCAGAGTGTGATTACAAAACTGGACAAAAACATCATTTGGAAATTCACGTACGAATACATACAGGAGAAAAGCCATATGAGTGTTCCCAGTGTTGTTATAAAACTGTACGAAAGGATACCCTTTCGCGTCACAAATTGACTCATTTAAAAGATCCACCATTCGCATGCTCCGACTGCGATTTTAGGACCCGACGTTCGAGTACGCTTATTGCTCATAAACGTATGCATTTTGAAGGGATGCCATATAAGTGTTTACATTGCAATTATACAACTTTACAAAAGGTAAATCTAATCACGCATTCATTTTCGCACACAGGTGAGAAACCGTTCCAGTGTTCGGAATGTGATTTTAAAACTACAACAAAAAGAAATCTAATATTACATAAATACACTCATTCAGATGAGAAACCATTTAAGTGCACAAAGTGTGACTATACATCTTCACAAAAAGGAAATTTACTAAATCACACATTATTGCATACCGGCGAAAAACCCTTCGAGTGTTCAGAATGCGATTTCAAAACGACTACAAAGGGAAGTCTAACATTGCATAAGTACACTCATGCAGATGTAAAACCACATGCATGTTCAGAATGTTCATACAGAACTACGCAGACGAGCGCTTTGTCGCGTCATAAACGACGCATCCACTCTAAGGTTAATGATCTTACAGCTAATTCTAAGTCTATAAAAAAGACCAGTACGATAACTTTATCAACACAAATAGAGGAAGAATCTGTCTCGGAAATATTACCCAATACCCCTATAGAGGAATCTAATGATTCCACTGAAAAGATTACACAAGAAACACCTAAAAATCAATTTTTGGTAGACAATGAGTTTGTAGATGTTAATAATATAAAGATGGAACCTGAATGGAGTTAATGGTCATATCTATTTATTTTTTAGATTTCTTTGTACATTTTTAGAACATAAGATAATACCACTATTTATTATAAGATTTATGCACATAAAATATAAAGTAAAATGTAGGACATCAAATGTCAATAAATTATATTAACTATTAAATAAATTTTTACTATAAGATTGGTTTCTTATTGTTTAGTTATTTACAAACAAAACTTTAAATGTAGTAGAGCTGGAATATTAACTGTGTTGTTCAATGTTTCTTGTGGATTTGTTTTCTTTAAATGAATATTCAATTGGTCTATTAATAGTTAGTAATCATTAACCAAACTGCAAATGAATTTTGTTTTCATTTGCAATAATTTTCTAAAAGTTTTTTTTATTAAATTGTGGGCAAAATAGAAAACTACTTTCTCGCGTATCAATAATAATTACATGGCAACATTGGATTTGTGCTACGATGGCGCAATGTGGTATAAACAAGATTTTTAGGTTACAAACGTCACAACCGACCGTTTTGATTCATAAATATAAATCACATTCAAGGGCAGTGACAATCGTTAATTTGAGCCAAGAAATTAATATACCAGCACAAATCACATTATATCCTTTAACCCTTCAGGATTCCGGAACATCTTCCATCTGATTTACTGGACATGAAACCAGAAATAGGTAATGGAAGAAAGTCAACAACTGATAAAGAAACAATTTCGATAATATAATAGAAACAATATGTTTAAAGGCATAGCCCATCAAGAAATATGTATGCGTGCTCACAGTGTGATTAGACAGCTATTTATATGAGTATTCTCTTGGCTCACAATTTTACACATCGAACAGATAATAAATATTAGTGTTTGGATTGCGATTTTATTTCTACGACGAAATTCATTATTCATAAACACAATCATTCAATAGGAAAACTAAGAGGTCAAAAGTGTTCAGACTTCAGTTATAAAACTTTGAACATGAGAAATCTCAGGAGTCACAGATGTTCTAATTGGTATCTAGGAAGTGATAAATGGTTAAATAAGAAGAAACATATAAGTTTAGAACCACAAAGACAGGATAAAGCAATCTCAGTAGCACCATATGCTACTTTGATTTATTCCATGATTTCCTATATTTTCTAAGCGCATTATAGTTCATTCAGACCAACCCACAAACCGTAATTATTTATTTATTTTTATTTGTCTCTAGTTTTCACATAATATTAATATTTAGTTTATTGTTCATGTAATTAATATATTATCTAGATCTTTTCTACTTCCGAACACTTTCCTTCGCGAAACAAGATGGCGCCATGAGTCTTTTGAGTGATGGACAACACAAATTCACATAAACGGGGTATCCACGATCATACATGCATGGCATACATGATGTATGACATATAAGTAATGACGTGTACAGTGTTGTATGACACAATTATGGTGTATGACAAACCAAATCCAAGTATGAAGAAAATCAAAACATGTTTGATTTTCGTCGAAGTATGCCATACAATGCGTGTATGATCATACAAGTTTGATCGTGTATTGGCGTGTCGGATGCTACTTCTCATTCTGTAACTTTAATGCCTTGTGGAAGGTAAAAAGTGAAGATTATAAAATTAAAACATTAAAAGAAGGTTGTTACAAACGACTGACCGTGATCTTAAAAGTAGCCCATCACAATGCTAGTATCGCGAACACGTTATTTAAATATACGTAAAATAGGAGACACAAGAACAGTATTGAAGCACCATTCATTGAACACTAACCAAATACAAGAAACTAATAAAAAAACACCTTAATCATGATTTAGATCGTGGCAATTAAAACTTGAATATCCCGTTGCAATCAAAACTCTCGCTTTAGGACTTTTTAATTTTAGACAGTCAAAAGACAGGAATCATTGTTTTAGTTCCTTATTTTTTAGTGCACATCCTCGAGACAGAATTAAATTGCACGATAGTTACGAATTTTTCGAAAAAACATCTACATACATTATTATGTACGTATTACCCTTGCCTATGTTTGAAATTATTTATGAAAGCAATGAGACACTTAAAAAACCTCTGATGCACATTTCGTTCTGAAAAATATCGACATGTAACAATGAGCTATTTTTGCGACAAATGTCAATGAATATCAGTTTTTGTCAATGAAATTAGCCATTCGCGTGATCAAGCGACTGTGCAAAAAAGTTGCATAATGTCCTTCACACGGGTGGCACTGAGTCACTAACATTATCTATGGCACTGACAGTACAGTCAGTGCCTTGAAAAAAAGTGGTTGCCAACTATAACATTTTAAATTTTTAGATCGTGAAATGGAGTAACCTCAATTGTCATATTTTACCGCGTTTTTTTAGGAGTTAAACAAATCAAAGTGCCTCGACATGCCTAAAATAAATCATTCATAAAACACCCTTAATAGGATACCTATAATTTATAACAATGCACCATAACTAATTTATTATAAAACATTAAACTTTAATAAATAATATTTTTATGGTGTTTTTAATAAATAACTGTAACTGTCACATACATTGTAAACGATTTGATGGCGGCCTCTACTTGCAAATTTTTAGGTTAATTATACCAGTAAATATACATACATAATTACTCGCCATTTCCGGCACGTTTTTTCTTGATTTTTGTGTGATTTCCTCCGTTTTATCTTTTTTTCCTTGTACATTCCAAGTAGCAATGTCCATAATCCTTTTGCTTGGCATTAGTCGTTTTCCATGTGATCCGTCTGAAAATCCGAAATTGTTAGGCTTTTTAGTAAGTTTGACTTTTTACAAGTTATAGAGAACTAACCTGACATTTCTTTTATATATGTATTAAATCACTTTAATTAATATGTTTTGTATCTAATTTATCACATATAAATTAGATTAGATTTTAGATGTTAGAATTAGAAGTTATATAAATTATAACATGTTACTTCAAAGAATTAGATTTTCCTAATTTAAGGTAATGTTATAATTCTCTAATTTCTCTATTTAGTTATCAGAGGTTGGCATTACTACACGAATCATATATGAATAACATCATACTACATACACATATTAATAACTCTTAGGATCAATTAACCTCTAAATTTGCAAATAAAGGTTGCCAGAAAAAAAATTACACTTTATTTGAGAGTTACAGTTATTTATTACAAATAGCATAAATAACATAATTTATTACAGTCTAAAATTTTATAATAAATGCTTATACATTACAGTTATGGTATCAAGCAATTTTAGTGAGTGCTATCGTGTTGAACACGTTATGATGAAAAGATATCTGTTAGCTACGAGGACCGACATGGAGTTTCAAGAATGGGGAAGACGTTAAAGAATACGTAATCGTACTTGGTGAAGAAAGAATCAAAAAGAACAGGAAGGGGAGCAGGAAGGTTTAAATAAATTGTCCCAAATTGTCTAAGCGTTAGTAGCTTCTTAAACTGCATTTAAATATCAAATATCGTATAATAACGTAGGCATTCAATGCTACATATGCACATTAAATAGAAAATTTTCAAATGGTTTGAATAGTTTAGGTGGTAACGCAGTTGTTAAACGCTGGCCTCGCAAGCCGGTGTAGTGATGCAATTTGCAAAGTAGAAAATGCGCGCATCTACCCTTACCAAGATTTTTAAGCAATTTGAATATCTTAAACACGTCTATAAGCAATTTTCGAAAAAATTAAGACATCAATTTTTAACAAAACGTATATGTTGCGAATAAGCAATACAAACATCTACATTTATTTCAAGGTTTGTAATAGTGCAAATAACTAATACTACAGATGATTTAATAAGGGGATGGAAAAGGGTGACTTAATTAAGGTTACAAGCCCTAAAACATAAATACCTAATTGTTTGGATTTGTGTTCATCTTCAAAAATTGTCTCACCATTAGTAGCTTCTTAAACCTCATTTAAATATCAAATATGGTATAATAACGTAGGCATTCAATGCTACATATGTACATTATGTAGAAAATTGTTTAAACAATCTAGGTGGTAACGCAGCTGTTAAACGCTGGCCTCGCAACCCGGTGTAGTGATGCAATTTGCGAAGTAGAGGGTATTTACGAAGGCTCCACCAAATGCCAGAAATGCGCCCTTAGCTATATTTTTAAGCAGCAATTTGAATATCTTAAACATTCATTTGATATAATTTAATTCTCAAGTTCGAAGATATTAACACATCAATGTTGAACAATAAATAAGTTTCAAATATTTAATCTTAAGTATATAATTGGAACTCATACCAGCGACAATAATATGCTGAACGTTCCATTTGGTATGAGTTATTGTTACTACTAGAACTAATTTAAATGTAATGTATTTTCATATTAAAAATTTAGTTAGTTTATAAATAACAAATAAATAAAATGCCATGAAAAATTAGTTATTTTTTTATTGTATTCGATTGAGGTAACCTTAACCTGTACTTCAAATCAGTAGAATACTAGTCAGTCAGTCAGCTAGTTAGTTCCAAAATGCTATTTGAGAAATGTAGAAAACTGCATATCCATAACACTAAAATGGCTAATGTGTTATGATTATTTTGTTTATAGTTTCTATCTATTTTTTTATTTTATTAAATGGAATAATATTTTGTTAGCTTTAGTTTTTAGCAGTGTTATTTTTATAGAAAGTGCATCTAAAATTGCATGTTTCGTTTACATTTCGCTAGCCAAATTAAAACAATCTCATGATTGTGATATAGATGCCCCACACAGAGGTAAACAATTGTATTTCAAAACTATTTTTGTGGGTACTATAATGATTACAACTTTTTTATACACAAAGGTATTTGCTTTTAAAGCCATTTATAAATTAATGTACATTTAAAGTATTTTATTACCGAATCTACATCGTGAAGATAATTTGTTTATAATTATTATTTATTATAATTCTTTATTATGACTAAGAGCTTTAAAAGTACTTTGCGATTACACTAATTTCAGAGATCCATTATCTTATCATTCATATACCTACCAGGCATCAGAAGTTTTACTATGTATCGAAGAACCATTAAAATAGTCTAGTAATTTACATAAAGTTAAATATATGAAACACTCAATTAGCTTAGTAATTAATTATGGTAACTGTAGATAAACATAGACACGTATAGCTACTGCTGTGCAAATAGTAGATTAGGCACTGTAATTGTACCATTAATTATTTTTACAGTCTTTAGCAAGCTTGTATTACAATGTATTATTTGAATGTAAATGTTTGCACACAACTTTTCCTGGGGCTCCATAAAGCCTAGTGAAGCCAAACATTTAGTTAGAAATTTTATATCTAAATGATATTTTGAGATTGGGTCAAATGGACATTGCCGTTTATTTTGACATCTTACATGTTATTCGTGGTGTTCTCTATGCACCTATATGGAAAAAGACCACAACCGTATTACCATCACCTCTCGTTTTAAATGGATAAATTTTTTACTTTTTATAGGTACTACTGGTCAGTATTATAAGAACAGCAAAATGAAATAACTTCTGTGATAATTGTAAAACAATGACTACATTAAAATGTGCCATACTTTTAACGATCCTAATTTATCATATAAATGCGCTATTAGGTAAGTTTATATCCATACTTTTCATAATTTAAACATCATTTTTAATACATTTATTTTCAACATATGAGAATATTCCGTACTGTATTATTATTATATTTTTATTTTTCACGTACTCACAGCTTCCGCTGGTGCTTAGGATCAATCGGCTCTAATTATAGCAAACATGAATCTGTCGTCTCCATCAATTGAGAAATTTTCTGACGATTTTACATGTTGCCAAAATGGTTGCTTTCTGTAGTTCAATATATGTATGCGGTGGTAAAGTTAATACATGAGTGATTTTGGTATCACTCCAGTTGTTAAACTATAACTGGTACAATCTATACTTTTTACTGTTCCACATCTCTTTTGTTTCCATTGCTAATTCACTGTACTTCTGTACTTTTATATTGAAGGTTTGCTGGATATTGTTATTATTAGGTATTGCAATATCGATGCTGTATGATTTTTTAGCTTTTTTATCTATTAATATAATATCTGGTCTGTTATGTTGTATGTGTTATCTGTATGAGTTATGTTGTATGTGTTATTATCGTACAAATTCCAATATAATTTGTACATGTTTTTTAATAAAGGTGGTGGTTCATATTTGTAATTCATTAATTTTTATTTAGTAGTTTATTCTTTGTCATTAGTTTAATATATATATTATCTTTCCTACATCCTCATGGCGTATCTTATATTCTATTTGTGTCATTGCTCTGCAGCCACCTTGAATGTTCTATATTTACACTTGTTTTAAAGCATTTCCTATATATATATATTTTTCTATTCTTTGATACTTTATTATGTACTTTCAGTAAGTTCTTGTGCCAACTACTTGATCCTGAATTGCAGTCATGGAAGCTTTTTTTTTTGCTGTATCTAGATATTGATCTTTATCTCTGTTCACAGGGTCGTATTGTGTATGTTTGTTCATTTTCTTTTTTATTTTCCGGATTTTTCTTTTGAGGGTTTTACTTGTGTTTCCAGTTTTAAATTCAAGTAATCTTTCGACAACTTTTCGCAACTCTTTCTCTATTCTAGTTTGCAGTCGTGTTTGCCATTTTGCTGTTAGTGACTTTAATTGTTTGTGTTTATCGTAATGAATTTTTGAAAATTGTTCACGTTGATTAAACTTTGCAAATCACGTGATCTTAGATCTTAGAACTCCAGATCTTATTTGCAATTTCAATAAACTAACTTATTATAAGCGCTCGTCGTAAATTACACTGTAAATTAGATAGCATAATGCAAGTTGTTAAAAATGCTTCAAACTTGCTTGAAGAATGTCACTACCAGCCAGAAGATGATCCTAATGTGATATGCATTGCACACAAATTTAAATATTAGTGATTTGGGTGATAGCTTAAATCCGGCTCGAAGGATCATATGTCAATTTACTTGCATTAATTGACCAAATGAAATCATTTAACTTACTTTTTAAATCATTATTGTGATACTAATTGACAAATTGTTTAAACTGTATGTACTATATCGTTTTCGTGATTAACCAAACGCCAAATTTAAGGTAGTTTCATTATCCAAAAATAATTTTTTTTAGCTATTGTAGTACAAGGCGGTCCGTTACTTATCTATTCAACAAAACAAGATATCAGGGTAATGCACCTGAACAAGAAATTAAAACCTGTCATATTGGTACGAAATTTGACCGATGATGCTGCTTTAGATTATCATTTCGAACAGAAGAAATTATGCTGGACTGATCATAATCATGAAAGCATACAATGTGCACCCTTTAATCCATCAAATTTAACTGTAAAAGTAAGTTTGAATCTATTAATATCTAATTTTTAATTAGAAGAGTTTTTATGGCAATAAAAGTAGTAAATATACTTTTTAAAAAGAAATATTACAAATTATTAAAAAAATATTGATTACTCAAGTAAAAATTAACAAAAAAAAAACATTTATAGTGATAATATACAAAGCGTTAGAGAGTAGTTTTAAGACATAATTAGACAGACTCCCACACGCGACGCTGCTAATGGGTAGTCCTAACGACTGTCCCAAATGGCGCAAACATATTTTAATTAATTACAGAATAAAAAGGCCTTCCGAATTATATAACCTCGGGCGCCAGGTCAGTTTAACATGAGACCGCACGTTGGAACTGATCTTGTTGTTCCTCCGCTACACAGTGGCTTACTGAGGGCACGTGTAGATTCTAGTTTTGCGAGTAATCTAGTGGTTCTCATTCTTTTGGGCAGCTGAAATAAACTTACTGCTAATGAGTGAAACGGCATTAATGATTTAATTAAATAGGGTATTGGTCTTCTAGACAATATAAACAGAAAGAAAATATGTATACACAATAAAATGTGAATGATCAAATGAATAAATGTCAGATTAAATCAACAATCAAAACAAAAGCGGTGTGAATTATTAAACAGTAAAAATATTAATTATCACACAAAATAAAAGCGGTGAGGTAATAATAATAACAAAACACTAAAAATGCGGAAAGCATGTACAAATAATTAATAATACAACGGGAGGGTGGGGATAAATCTAAATATCATGGTACAGACGGTCGGTACTATATGAATAATTGTAGAGGTAGGAATTCTAGGAGTCCATAAGCTATCGTAACTCTACGGTTATGCGTAGTTGCCACGAGACCTTGAGTGACTAAGATCGGTTACGGTTATCCATACGTTTAATCTTAAACGACTGTTTTCTTTGAGTTCGCAAATCAGGAACTAAATTATTATGCCAAAAATCTCGCTGTTTATAGACGAGAGCCTTCATTCAACTTTTACTCTGTTATACGGGTCTATGCTGAGCCATCACATCTTACTTTATTCTGCGACACGGTCTCTCCACACAATCAGTAAATCTCGGTTTTAACCTTACCCCACGTGATGACGTAACACACTATTCCTTCCTCTTGGCGGCATTCCCACGCGTAACATTCGAACACAGCGGTCTATACAGTATATAGTAGTGATAACCAGCTAAACATATTATTTGGTTCTTGATGCGGCATCCACAGAAAGCAGTGAAGTGAGTTTACGCTGCTCGCATATACACGGAAAACGTACGTATGTAATGTAACACATACACAAGAGACCGACAGTCTATCTTTGTCTGCTGCATACAATTAGATAGGTAACTAAATTATCCCCACTCTCATACGCACATCGCTTTATAATACGTCCATACGTAAAAATGCGTTTGATTAATTTACAACAGCAGAAATCATGTTTATCTATTTAATAGGAAATACTTTCTATTTACCAGTGACGACAATAATAATATGTATTTATACATTAAATCTTTCTAGATATACATAGATTGAATAATTATAGAGAATAAGTATACAAAAAATATTAAAATGCAACAATATCATGTTTAGGTGATAAAAATGAAATTAAGAGGGTTTAACAAAAATTAAATATCAAAAAGCCTCTTTATAGACACACGTAACATAAATTTCTCTAATATGGTGCTGTCTGCCTTGGATAAGGGATAGTTTTCTGTTCAACACTTGTGAAAGTATTGAAATTTACTATTAGTATTCTTAAAGTAGGCAACAGAGTTGATGAGAGCTGCTACTGCATCAGACTGTTTCAATATATACTGTCCAGTCCATTATTAAACTTGTTTTTCGATGTGACAGTACCAACGTCCATTGTCAATCTATTGTGCTACTATTCTTTGGTGATAGTGTTTCGTTGGATTGCGTCGACAGAATTCGGTATTTAGTTTGTGGCTGTAGCCACGCAAGTGGGTGTTTGTGTTCTTCCCGAATATGCGCTCCAGGTTACAGCCGTAGTGCCTGTTTAATATTTTATAGGTTTCGACCAGCTCACCGCAAGTTCTTAGCTCCACTAGGAACGGAAGCTTCAGGAACGCTAATCTCTTTTGATAAGATAGATTCCTAATTTTAGCCGGCAGTTTAGTAGCTCTTCTCTATACACGTTCCAGTGACTCGATGTCTTTCATGAAATGGATTCCATATCAGATGACCATATTCCAATATAGGACGAATTTGGATTTGTAAATAATTAAGAAGGCACTTGCTGATCAATTTGGAAATACCTTCTTCCTATAAATGCAAATTTGCGAATTAAAATTTGATGGTTATATATTTTTTACAAAACGTTCAAAACGAATTTCTAAGATTTTATGTATCCATAATAATATTTATATATATATATATATTTGTTAAATAGCTTGAAGACATTGAAATTATTAGTACGGGAGTTCTTTCTCCGGATGGTTTAGCCTGTGATTGGTTAACGAATAAACTGTATTGGACAGATAGCGAGTTAAATCGTATAGAAGTCGCTTCAATGGATATGCATTACAGAAAAGTGTTATTTTGGACTAAAACTGATCAGCCGAGAGCAATTGCAGTGGATCCAATGGAAAGGTTAGTGCTAAAATTGTGTAGCTCAAAAGTTATTAACAAAATTTGATAAAAAAATATTCTTTTACATCAGATTAGGTTTTAAATCAATAATAGAATGTTGTGACAGACTCTTGCACGCGCGGTTGTCGAGTCTAGCTATGTCACAAAAGGCCCTCCTTCTATATGATAGTTTTATATGTAAATATCTCCGGAAATATGAATCTCGGGTGTCAGGTCAATTCAACGTGAGACCGCATGGCGGAACTGTTCTTCGTTCCACGCTTCTCGGTGGACGCACGGAGGGAAAGGACAGTTAAGTACGTGCCTCGTGTTTTGTGGACAGCTGCAACGTCCCTAAATGCTTATTAAATAAAACAGAATTCACAGTTTGCAATATAAGTATATATTATCATAGACAACACAAATAAATCCAAAGAGAATTATAAATGTTAAAACTTAATATGAGCAGTGCATGTAGTAGTGCAATTATGCGGTGATAGAGCAACAAAACAATACGGGAAGTATACACATGTGGTTTGTAAAACAACGGGGCACTCTAGTGTATAATGCGGAAAGGATTACTATAAGCTAATAACACCTCGGCGGTCGTAGGTATTACTGCTACCGAGTGTCTTAAAACTATCGCAGGTTAGAATATACACTAGCGGATGGGGCCACTATAAGATAATATACACATATTATACATATTATTTATTATACAAATGAGAGACCCAAGTAACTTTGGTACAATGTATTTTATTATATTTATTTTGTATTTAAGGTACGTTATAATTCCTGCTTTAAAAATTAGTATCTAACTTACTAAGTTTTGTTACGTTTACAGTCTTGCTTTTTTATGACAGAAATGTTGACGTGCATGATAAATGCTACTAGTGGAATAGTTCTCCATACAATAATTTCATATTACCAGATTTTATTACCAACTATTTATTTAAAAACATATTTTATGATACTTCTAGATTATTATTTTGGACTGATTGGGGCGAAGAGCCGAAAATTGAACGAGCCGCAATGAATGGTGATCCGCAAACACGACATGTGATTACCTCACACGATATCACATGGCCGAATGGTTTAACGCTTGATGTCGAAGCGAAAATAATTTATTGGATCGATGGAAAGTTATCTAAATTGAAGAAAATGGATTATGAAGGACAAAATGTTGTTATTGTCATAGGACATGGATTGCAGTATCCATTTTCGCTGACGAATTATCAAAATAAGCTTTTCTGGAGTGATTGGAAGACATGGTACGTGTAATTTATGTAGATAGATAGATTTTTAAAAAATATTACATTCATTGCATTATGTCATAAATAGTAGATATAAAAAAAAAAAAATTCAAAGACGTTAACAGCAATACATACACATAAGTTCCTAAAATTATCCTTTACGCTATTTATTCCCAATTTAACTTAATCCTAAAT
>WYDF02097300.1:0-10731 GCA_009867245.2 Adranes taylori | reverse complement strand
ATATGAGTAGTTGTTTGGCTTCAGGGTTATATCTCGCGTGGTCATTGCAGTGTGATTATGGCACACTGAAATGCTTACTACGCAAGATATTACCCTGAAGCAAGCAACTACTCATCATATATATATATATATATATATATACAGTTATCTATGATCTGCATCTATTGAAACTATGTATTACTAATAAGCCATTCCTTATCAAACTTGAAATTTTTGTATGATTATGTAAACTGATATAATATTCAGTTCATAATAAACAAAATATATGTATAATAATAAATGTTAGATATATTGACATGTACTATGCGTTTGAAAGGAAACTTTATACACATATAAATGCCACGTATAAAGAACTACATGAACGGAATATCAAAAATGCTATCCTTCACTTTTAAATATTTCGATGCATTGCAAACGAAGAGAAAAAAACGCAGGCAGTCAGAAGACAGCTGTCTAACTTGTGCTCGAAAACCTCAAAAGATTAAAAACTCAAACGACGTGCGTTTGAATGCTTTATAGGAAGGTTTGTATATGACTTAGAACGAACAAGTGCGTTTTTTTTTACAATTTCTGTCAATTTTCTTGACGTGAATAGTCTACAACATTTCGTTCTTACCAACTGATAATCTTGTAATATTTTATTTTGTTACACAAATAAGTATTAAGTATGCTCTTATATTCGCCAGGATAATAGTTCAATTTAATTTGTATTAATTAAGAAGGCCACTCTGTTGTCAGGAGGGTGAGAAGGCGCGCTCAAATGCAGAAGAACTGGAGAAAATAGTCACCGTCATCGGTATTGGAATTAGGAAGGCAAGAGGAAACTACCTGATTATTTTCCTACAAATATACAATGGCTGACAAAAGCAATATAATGGCCACCACTCGTCAAACTCTTTTAATAGTCAAGAAAAAATTATATTGCATGAAAAAGTTGCAGGAGTAGCAACGTAAAACGTGGAATAGCAACGAATAGCAACGTACGAAGCTTATATATGATCGGAAAACTAGCAACCGCGGAAGCTGAAATGGACAGATTCAACATTGACATTCTGGCGATGAATGAAGTCCTATGGCCTGATGCAGGGCTTACGACAACACAGCACAACATGTTGTATTTTTCTGGAGGAGTAGATGCTAATAACAACCTATCGTATGTTGAATATCATCCAAATATACGCCGCAGCGAGCAGTACCTGAAAAATACACTAAAAATACAAAGTCTGGTAAAATAACCATCCGTATGTGTAATTCTAACGCAAAAATTAGAGGCGACGCTGATGGCGAAGCCGTAAGAGAAAAGGGACTCTGAATAAGAAATGACAGAGAAAGACGGCTTGTATGGTGCTGCAATGATAACAAAATGTATATAACAAATACCTTTTCTAGCTCCGTCCTAGGAGGTTGTATACTTGGAAATCACCTGCGGATCTAGAAAACCGAATAATAAAAAATCAGCTCAGGCGGAATCCTAATCAGTCGTAAACTAAAACGCCATGTTGAGTCAGGCCCTGATTTAAATTTGGATCGCAACCCTGTCATTATGGAACTTCGTGCACACCAGTTCAAATATATGAAGAAAGGTCGAAATATCAAGAGGTTTGCAATTAGAAAAATTGCAGATCCTGAAACTCACGAAGATGCAAAGGAAGTCCTGCATTCATAAATGTCGTAAATAACGAGGCCTGTTAAAAAGCACGAATGGATAACCTCAAAAATACTACAACTGATGTACTTAAGAAGGCAGCATAGAAACGAGATAGTGACAAAAGTAGATGCAAGCTAGCAAATTTTTCACTAGCAAAAAATAACTGACGCAAAGTAAAATGTATGAAAATTAAGATAATTTGTACAAGAAATTTATGCCACGATTAACATGCACAAGAAAAATTAAAGAGATGACCGGAATAGGACACAAATGAAAAGCAATCATTTAAGAGTTTACATAGGAGTTTACATAGGTATACATAGGATTCGAAAATAAACTCCAAAGATGGGAGGCGTATCTAAAGTCGCTGTTAACCGGCGATGGTGAAAAACGCCATTAAACTTCAGAGAAATAACAAATAAACTGGCCCAGATGGCATTCATGCCGACTAATAGGAGAAAGCTTTTCTACTAGTCGACAATTATTCACCGTTTTCTATAATGCCATTTACGATTCTGGAAAAATACCACGAGACTGGATAAAATCTATCATTATCACACCACCTAAAAAATGCAATGCTTCAGATTCCGACGACTACAAAATGACTACACGTGCTGAAAGTCTTCCTAAGAGTTACTCATGGAAGAATTTATAGGAAAGTTTAATAATAAAATAGGTGACACCCAGTTTGGTTTCAAAAACGGGTAAAGCACTCTTCGCGTGAAGCACTCTTCCAATTAAATGTCTTGACATGAACGCGAACGTATGTGCGTGCTTCATCGACTAACGGCTGGCGCTTAATTGTTTACAACATCAAAATAGAAGTATTGCCAAACATTGCAATAGATGAAGCAAACATGCGTTTTATTTCCTAGTCTGTATGGGAAACACACCGTGGAAGTTAAATTCGAGCAATAAACGTCAGAAGAAGTACAACTTAAGAAATGCATTTGCCAAGGGTGCATCTTATCACCAATATATACGCAGAGGCAGTTTTTAAAGAAACTCTGACTGACATAGTTTTGTTATCAACAGTAGTGAAGATTTTATTAATACTTTAAAATATTCAGATGACATTATCATCTTAGCTATCTGTCTCGATGACTTACGTGTCTTCTGAACCTTGTTGTGGACTGTGGTGAAGAATTCGGGTTGTATATTGTGACAGACTTCCGCGCGCGACGCTGCTACCTGAGATTTTTAGTGACTATCACAGATGGCGCATACAAATATCTTGATTTTGACAGAAACAACTATCTGAAATATGAGTTCTCGGGCGCCAGGTCAGTTTAATGTGAGACGCCATGTTGGAACCACTCATATTGTTCCATCGGTCCTCAGTGGACTGCTGAGGACACGGATAGCTACGTGTATGTGAGTAGTACATGTGTTAGGGTTCTTGTGGGCAGCTGAACAAAATTCAAGCTGCTAATTAACGTCTATTGGTTTTCGAGACAGTATAATCAAAGAAAGGAATATTAATGCACAAATAAATGGCAATGGATAAATGTTAAATTTAATTAATATCGCATCAATGGCTGTTAGCAGTTAAATAGTAGCGATTCTATTATAAACAAAATAAAACAAAAGCCGGGCAGTCAAAGCAATTCGGTGATAATAATAACAAAAGAATAATAATGCGGAAAGCATGTACAAATTAGTAATACAACGAGAAGGCGAGAGCAAATCTAAATGCACAATATGTATAACCGACAAGGTATAGACCTTAGGAGACGACTATAGCTCACTAACACCATGGCTAACGTAGGTACTATGATTGCTGAGTGACTAAAACTAACCTTGTGAAACATAGGTCTGCATTATACACTCAAATGGCTAGTAGGTAATAAGGAAATGAAACCATTATCCGCCAAAATAACACCCCGACTAACGTAGGTGTTATCGCTTCCGAGCGACTGAAACTAACCCCGGCTAACTTAGGTTAGAATTATATACTCTAGTTGTATATGAAATAGGGTGTTGGTAATGTAGAAGGAGAAACAAAGTTATTCAACGTGTAATAAACCGGACAGTGTATGGTATATAAAATCGTACCCGGTGGCTCTCGCTGTACCCATTGTCCCGAATCGGCTGCCTTGGATGGTCGCTCTGCTGCCGCTGATGGTGCTGGACGGCTTTCTTCGATTTCCCAAACTTATGAACTAAATTATTATATAAAAAATCTCGCTGTTTATAAGACTAAGCCGTCCCTAACTTTTGGTCTGTTATATGGTTCAGCGTGTAGCCAACTATACGTTATATTTTACTCGACACGGTATCTCCTTATTACAGTGTAATAACAGCACTTTACGCACAACGGTAAGCCAATACGTATAGATCCCTTAATATTACTTAAGTCCCCTATCGGCTGCGCTCACACGTTACAGTAGAACCAGTCAGCCGAGCAATAGCGAGGAGCATATACATATTATTTTATTCCCGATGGGGTCTCCAACATAGATAATAGGAGCGATTAGAGAACACAAACGCCGCTCGTAAATCTATACATGTAAATATTATTCATAGCCAGCGCTGGACTATAGATAATGTGTGTACACACATATATTTCACGGCAAACCACCGCATAAATTAATTACTATCGGACGCTGTTAAAGTAATACTTCTATATCTACATGTATCATATATAGTTAAGCTTGCATAGCAGTAGCACATACTGTACACAAAAGTCAGTGCGAAAGCAGTAGTAACATGTATGGTTAGGTAATGCAAATAATAAATGTGTTTCAATTTATTATTAGTTCAATCCAGTCTAGGTTTCCCGAAATTGGTCTATTTAATCGATTTAATTTATTATCTAGCAACATGCTTTGTTACAATATGAACACCTCTAAAACCAAAATAATGGTGTTTGTAATAAAAAAGTGATGGAAGCTGTATTCAGAATTCACAATAAAGAACTTGTTGAGGTGTTTCTACTTTATAATATCTTGGTATCAACATGAACGACAAGTGCGATAGCAGTGTGAAGAAGCTCTTCACTGGCATCGATCTAGCAGTCGACTTAAGAATAAAGGTGCTATATTTTCCCAGTTTTTTGTTTTATATGGAAATGAATGCTAAAGCCTCAACTATAAGCGTATTAAAGCATTCAAAATATATTTGTACCGGGAAATTCCTAAAATTCCTTGGACCGCCAGAGATACCAATGTAGAGGTCTGAGAATGAATGAAGAAGGAAAGGGTGCTACTAATTACCCTCTAGAAAGAAAGATTTGAGAGCAACAAAATTCGACAATTCGACTATCTAAAGATAATTGTCGAAAGCTAAAGCTAATTATGACGCTGGATTAGGTAACATTTTCCGCGCATCAGTTTTGAAGATTCAAATCGCCATGTAGATCACCAACGTCCGTTAGGAGTCGACAGACAAAAAGGAGAACATGCTCTTCTGAGTTTCATTAGTTAATTTTGACGCGCAATTTCAACAACATGGGTATCATTTATACGTATTTGAAAACTAATGAATATTTTTAACATAATCACTAATATGGTATGAGAGCCACTTTGTACATTTAGCTTTTGAAAATTCTCGTATCAACCATTCCTATACCATCGTCTGTACTGCAGATTTTATTGCCAATGACATATATCTAAAGGAAATTAGATATCTAAATAGTTCAATCCGGCCCGCATATCTTTTAGCAAGAAGAAGTTATCAAGAAATATGGAGAAAACATTAAAATGTAAAATTTCCCAATTTCAGTATTACTCGTTAGATTTTGATAAAAGCATTGATATTACAGATGGAGAAGAATTGTTAATATTTATTTGAGGTGTTGGCCACAATCTTTAACATCCCATTAATAAAATATTTTTCCTTTAAGTAAAATATTCGGACAGGGAATAAATGCTACAGCACCAATTATAGGGAAATTAATTATAGGCTATCAATTAGAAGTAGAAAATGAAAAATGATGAGTGATGTACCATTGTATAAATATAATTAAAAAATCATCAAGAACTGAAAATATTATTGGTTAATGCACAGAATGCATGCGAAGATATTAATTTTGTGCATTATTTAGTGCATTCAACAACTGATAATTACATCAGAAAGGTGAAGAAAATAGTTATGCAGAACCGCCGAATCTATCAGAGAAATTGCTGAAAAGGATGGCATTTAACTTGGCTCATGTCAAGCTATTATTTTGTATTTTTTATGCATCAGACGAGTAAAAGAAAAATTCCTTCCCGAATTGTTCAATTTCGATCAAAAGGAATATCGACTTGACGCTGCTGAGAGCTGCTTAAGGAAATCAACGGCAATCCAGAAATGATCAGAACAAATCATAACTAGTGACCAAATATCGGTGTATGGATATGATGACGAAATTAATGCCCAATTGTCCCAACGAAACTTTCTTGAAGAGCCAAGATCAACATAATCTCATCCACCAGAAGTCCCTATTTTAGGTGATGTGTACATAGCTCGGCTACTCTTGCTTTGATTCAGAAAGTGCCCTTTGAGATCATCATCGTCAGAGTGGGCTTGAAAATAAAGAAATGCCTAAAACCTAAAACTGCTTAGGGTTCCAATAATGTTATACAACCTTGCTGCTGGTGACACCTTAATGCAATCTCCTGCCATCCACATAACAAGACAGTTCTTATGATAGTTTTCCGTCTGTTTCTGTTGTCTTCTGCTATTTTCTTGCTTTTGTGGTTCAAACACTTTACAACCATTCGATTGCCTTGTGCGAGTCTGCTAAAATCTAACGCTTTCCTTTTAGCGAATTTATGATATTGCGTTGAGATATATTCATCGAAATTTTATTTTCATAAGCGTGTTTCCAGTTTGTAGATGGTTTTGAAAGCAGAGAGTGCATTGCTGGTTTTCCGCGAACCCTTCTTTAGTTCAAACGATTATGCACACTTGTCATAGTATCATAGTACGTCTTTGTACGTCATCAGAATATGCTAACAAAGTTGTAGGTTCAAAAATCTTTTTTGACCTAACTACTTTGAAATGTCAAATATAGTTTACCGGAAACAGGAAACTTAAAATCATTATCAGGCATCAAAATATAATTAAATACTTCAAAACTTTCGTACATACTGCAAAACTAAACCTGACATTTTAAGATCCCTTACTCTAAGCATGGATGAATTCTTAGTACTTACGCAAGGTTTGTGGATGGAAATGTTGGCAGCTAAAGACGAAATGTTTCCTTCACTTGATTCGTATTTTGTTTTTGCTGTTGACAGAAAACCCAACAGTGATAGAGGTGGTTCAAACCCCCCTAAACCTCCTTACTTACGCCCATATATAGACCATATTGATTACTAACTCTGTTAACTATCTCTAGCATTTATTGCAAATCTTTCTCGTTTCCACAGATCTTTCTCACCGAAAAGCGGCCAGCTTTTCAATTGTATCAGTTACAGACCTTTATTGTCGTAGTTGTGTTCTTCCTGTTTACGTTGTATAAAAGAACACTGGGATCAAAATAGCCCAGTTGACTTTAGGGAACAACGAAATGTGGACATTTGTCACAATCACAATATTTTGTTTAAATTTTGTACTTTACTGTAAGGTCAAACTACATGACGCGATATAATTGAGCTGTTATATGGTAAATGGATACCCAGCCTAATAAAATTCAACTAAAAAATAAATTTTTAACATCAATATAACTCGCCGATGACGTTAACTTACATAAAAAATATGTAACAAAGCTGAAGACATTATAGTTTCAAAACTTATGATGATAGTGTTACATTATTACTTGGTTTTTACAACCTTATTTTATGTTCGATTGCGACTTTAAGATTATTTTCCTGATCTTGAATAGTAAATCTGTTTTTACTATTCTAGTTTTTATTGTCATTTATGGTAATTTAAAATTTTTATTACAAAAGCAATCTCTAAATATAATAGAATATTTAAACATAGTGCTTGGGAATGATATTGATTTTAAAACAATTTTGCTCCTTAACTAAAATTCTTATATACGAGGGTTTTCTTGAAATTAATGAGATGCTCTTGTTCAAGTGCTACTTGTAATATCTTTAATAGAATGCAACGTTGCCAGGTTTAAAATTTAAAGCTTATGGGTATTACACGAAAGTATTAAAAATAAAATACCGATACTTTAACTCAGTAAAAGCTGATTGATCTGTAAAAATTAATTTAAGAATTAAACATATTCTTGAGATTTCTTTCTTTAAACATAATGCTTTTAAAATAATCCTATTACCATAAGGGATACTAATTTGACGATGAAAATAAAATTACAAATTATTGCTGATTATTTCATTTGGGCACCGAGTAGGGTGGCCGCCTGCCTGGCGGCATTCTTCTACCCTTCCCTATGAAAAAAAAAATTGGAATTTTGGAAGGATACAAAACAAAACAAATAAGTATCATCTGAATCAGGCTGTATTAGCTGTATCAATAAAATATGGAAAAAGTTACCTAATTTGCACACTTGTCATAGTACGTCTTTGTACGTCATCA
The DNA here is from genome assembly GCA_009867245.2 of Adranes taylori. Taxonomy (NCBI): domain Eukaryota; kingdom Metazoa; phylum Arthropoda; class Insecta; order Coleoptera; family Staphylinidae; genus Adranes; species Adranes taylori. Next base: position 2,606 of record WYDF02097300.1, on the reverse strand, counting down.
GAATATGCTAACAAAGTTGTAGGTTCAAAAATCTTTTTTGACCTAACTACTTTGAAATGTCAAATATAGTTTACCGGAAACAGGAAACTTAAAATCATTATCAGGCATCAAAATATAATTAAATACTTCAAAACTTTCGTACATACTGCAAAACTAAACCTGACATTTTAAGATCCCTTACTCTAAGCATGGATGAATTCTTAGTACTTACGCAAGGTTTGTGGATGGAAATGTTGGCAGCTAAAGACGAAATGTTTCCTTCACTTGATTCGTATTTTGTTTTTGCTGTTGACAGAAAACCCAACAGTGATAGAGGTGGTTCAAACCCCCCTAAACCTCCTTACTTACGCCCATATATAGACCATATTGATTACTAACTCTGTTAACTATCTCTAGCATTTATTGCAAATCTTTCTCGTTTCCACAGATCTTTCTCACCGAAAAGCGGCCAGCTTTTCAATTGTATCAGTTACAGACCTTTATTGTCGTAGTTGTGTTCTTCCTGTTTACGTTGTATAAAAGAACACTGGGATCAAAATAGCCCAGTTGACTTTAGGGAACAACGAAATGTGGACATTTGTCACAATCACAATATTTTGTTTAAATTTTGTACTTTACTGTAAGGTCAAACTACATGACGCGATATAATTGAGCTGTTATATGGTAAATGGATACCCAGCCTAATAAAATTCAACTAAAAAATAAATTTTTAACATCAATATAACTCGCCGATGACGTTAACTTACATAAAAAATATGTAACAAAGCTGAAGACATTATAGTTTCAAAACTTATGATGATAGTGTTACATTATTACTTGGTTTTTACAACCTTATTTTATGTTCGATTGCGACTTTAAGATTATTTTCCTGATCTTGAATAGTAAATCTGTTTTTACTATTCTAGTTTTTATTGTCATTTATGGTAATTTAAAATTTTTATTACAAAAGCAATCTCTAAATATAATAGAATATTTAAACATAGTGCTTGGGAATGATATTGATTTTAAAACAATTTTGCTCCTTAACTAAAATTCTTATATACGAGGGTTTTCTTGAAATTAATGAGATGCTCTTGTTCAAGTGCTACTTGTAATATCTTTAATAGAATGCAACGTTGCCAGGTTTAAAATTTAAAGCTTATGGGTATTACACGAAAGTATTAAAAATAAAATACCGATACTTTAACTCAGTAAAAGCTGATTGATCTGTAAAAATTAATTTAAGAATTAAACATATTCTTGAGATTTCTTTCTTTAAACATAATGCTTTTAAAATAATCCTATTACCATAAGGGATACTAATTTGACGATGAAAATAAAATTACAAATTATTGCTGATTATTTCATTTGGGCACCGAGTAGGGTGGCCGCCTGCCTGGCGGCATTCTTCTACCCTTCCCTATGAAAAAAAAAATTGGAATTTTGGAAGGATACAAAACAAAACAAATAAGTATCATCTGAATCAGGCTGTATTAGCTGTATCAATAAAATATGGAAAAAGTTACCTAATTTCCACAAATAATTTGTTATCCATCGATAACGCGTACTTATTAAAATAATAGTTATTTTGATATCGCCATCTACACATTTAATCTGTTACAATACCAAATTTGTTCACATTGATTAAAAATTTTCAATTTATGTGCACTATACAAGTACTATACAAGTAGTTACGAGTAAACAGCCATCTAAACAGCCGCCCAGCCGCCTGGGCTTCATATTAACACGTTCTAAACGAAAATTAAAGAGACGCCTATGGCGTCATTGGGGGACCCTTGAGGCAATATTGCGACCCTGTTCGGATCCTGTTGGGGTCATTTTGGGGGCCCTTTGGGGACTGCTTAGGGACCACTTGGAGCCTTTTGGGAACCATTTGAGACCTTGTGTCGTTCTGGTAATTTTGTGATCCTTGTCGGGGCTACTTCAGACCCTTTTGGGGACCTTGCGCGTCTTTCGTGATCACTTTTGGGGTTCGTTTGGGGTCCTCAAAATCTTTATGAGGCTCTTCTGGGGAAGTCCCGACTCGAATTTATCTAGATTTGGCGTGAAACTTGAAATGCATGTTGGTATAACCCTATATTATTGATTATTTACCTTGTTCGAATCACGTCAAACATTCAACCCTAGATGGCTCCTCACCGACTCACTGCCTGCGGTCTACTTCCAGTGTATTCAATGTACTTCTAGTGTCCCCTCTCTCACTCCATTCTCCGTGTCTTATCATTCCTCGTATATCTTCGTATATCACCGCGTTGTTTTATTATTTATTATTTTCGATGTTTGATTACTATTTTTTAACATTGAAATTATGTTAATGCTGGCCGGTAATGTAGTTGCCTTTTGTTGGCTGTTGAGGGTCTTATTAATATTCTTATGATGTTAGGTGGCTGCAGCTGTTTAGGATATATAACTATTTCAATTATAAAATTAAATCAAAGCTATATTTTTTTTTAAGACCAGACACGTTGGTAGGATTTAAACTGTGATCACTTGAGATACACAGAAATATTTGTTCTGGCGATGTAAGTCACTCAACCATGAAGGCCATGAAGTAACGAATTAGATATATATATATATATATATATATATATATATATATATATATA
>WYDF02097289.1:0-10732 GCA_009867245.2 Adranes taylori | reverse complement strand
CCAATAGTGTGGGATTCTTACCCACTAAACTCCACTCCCTGTTGGGATATTATACTTAGGGGGTTGGTGAATTTATTATGTGAGGCTTTAGGATTTATCATCCTCTTCAGCCTGGATCTATTTTATGCATTTTACTGCTTTACATAAATCGAATTATTCAACGCCACTGGTACAGAGCAAGATAAGTATGTAGCTATTGTATATTTGTCGGCCGTTTCCGTTCACTTGCGCACACGAAGCAATCTTTTTCCGTACGTGCTGTATTACATACCTATATGGTACTAGATGATAACCCGTCGTAAAACGACTATCCATCGCGATGTTGCCACATTTAAAATTTTACCAACTTTTTGACATATTTCAGGAACTACAGAAGATAGGACACTAGAATAAAATTTATTCTATAGGCTACAAAAAGCTCGTTCAATTTTATTTTAAACATTTTTTTCTAAAATTACAAACTAAGATATATACAGGCTGTTTTTTGTTTTGAAAACTCTGTGACCTATTTTCTCGAAAACAACTATTATACTATATTAAATATCTCGGTTCCTATGAAAGTTGAGATAATAAAACTTGGGGAACAAGTGTAAGACCCAGGGACCTCAGTTTTACCAAAAGGACATGAAGAAAGATCGACTCAAAAGCGGTAGTGCGGAAAAATGAAGTCAAAACGGCAGCACACCGCGTCAAAGCGGACAAATTCATAAGACCAAGGCAGTCTGGCGTGCGAATTTATTTTAGTATTCGCACGGTGCATACATTAAAAAATACTACATCGTGTGAGGGCGAAAACATTTCTAACTTTTTACTTAAACAATGTATATCTGTTACTAGCAAGTCCTGTCGCAGCTTCGCTTCCGATATTGTAAATACCAAAGACAACTCTTCTGCCAAAGGGCAGCGGCTAGCTCTGCTGTCTGAATTGCCGAGACCGGCACCGCCTACGGCGCGGACAGCATATTTCCGCGGTCATGTATATTAATTTTCATGGCGATGATTGAACGGTTTAATAGTTGATGTGCTCTACTCTCGGCAAGAATATTTCTGCTAAATTGCAACTTCGTAAATTAACTGGATTCTGAAAAACTATTATGTCAATTTTGCTCAATGCGACCCCGCTTTTACCCCTTGAAGAGCTGAAAATAAAAGTTTCATCTTACATCTGTCTAGTGCATTTTAACGACGAATATTCTAGCCAAATTGCAACTAATTAGTTTCTGAGATGATAATTTCAATTTTGTCTTGTACACTTTCGTCCCCAGTTTTTAACCGTTTAAAACCTGAGAATCAAAATTTCGTCTTACACGTGTCGCATAGACTTCAACAAAGAGTCGTCCAGCCGAATTTCAGGCTTCTACATTTAACTGTTTCCGAAATAGACTAAAACCTTAAGTCCCTTTTTATGCCCCTTTGGAGTAGAATTTCGCAAAATTCTTTTGTGAGAAGCGTTTGAGTGTATCGGGCGTATCCTTTTATATATAGAGATACGGCCCGCGCTTTTAACCCTTCAAGAGATGAAAATCTAAATTTCGTGTCACACATGTCTAATGGATTTTACCAAAAAATATTCTTGCCAAATTGCAACTTCCTAACTTAGTTGGTTTCTGAGATACGGTAATTTTAATTTTTATCTTATACACTCTCGACCCCAGCTTATTACTTTTCAAAAACTGACAATCAAAATTTCGTCTAACACGTTTCGAATAGATTTCGACAAAGAGTCTTTCAGCCGAATTTGAGGCTTCTACGTTTAACTGTTTCCGAAATAGACTAAAATATTAAGTTCCTTTTTAAGCCCCTTCGGAGCAGAATTTCGAAAAATCCTTTTTTAGTGGATGCTTACGCCATAAGAAGCGTTTGAGTGTATCGGGAGTATCCTTTTAAATATACAGATACGACCCCCGCTTTTAACCCTTCAAGAGCTGAAAATCAAAATTTCGTGCCTCACATGTATAATGGATTTTACAAAAAATATTCTTGCCAAATTGCAACTTCCTAAGCTAGTTGGTTTCTGAGATACAGTAATTTAAATTTTTGTCTTATACACTCTCGACCCCAGCCAATTACTTTTCAAAAACTAAAAATCAAAATTTCGTCTAACACGTGTCGAATAGATTTGACTTTGAGCCGAAGCAACTTCTGAGATACGTTAATTTTAATTTTTGTTTTATACCCATTCTACCCACATTTGCGGTCGAATTTCTAAAAAGCTGCACATTCTTCTTATTTTATACACAACGCGTCATATATGCAACGCTTCTCTTTATAAACATCATACAACGCAGATATATCCATATAAGCAAGTAGCGCAGTGACTAATGTAATTGATTTCTATTAATTGGCTCTACTGAACGCCGGTACAAATCCTCAGCCATACTAATAATAAAGACACAGATTTCATTAAATATGTTGCGATTATACTAATCTAAAAAGTTTTTAGATCGAGATTCGAATTTGCCTTTAGTCGGTTCACTATTAAGACAAAGCACGCGGCTACCAAATTCACGAACATAACTAACATTCGGTGTCCTTCCGAATGTTAGTTATTTACGTTCAAAAGGAGTATTTCCGTTAAGATATGATATAGGGCAACGATTTCTGATGTAACATGCAGTATTCGCAGCTTCTCGCCAAAAAGAGGGGGATGAATCCGATTTCATCATTAAACAGCGAGCCGTGCCAACCAGAGTCCGGTTTTTCCTCTCTGAAACCCCGTTTTGCTGAGGATTATATGCCACAGAAAGTCTTCTAGAAATTCCGAATTGACAAATTAGGTGCCGTTGTCGGATCGATGTTAGGTGCCCTTCACTATTTTTCCTGGAGAAGTTTCCAATAGCATTTTCACTTCCCTGAATGCTTCAAGAACATGGCTCTTATTTTTAATAAAACGCACTTCAGTCCACCTAGAAACTTCGTCCATAAAAGTGACACACACATAGGTCCGCATACGTCAGAGTGTACAATCTCAAGAATTTCTGTAAATTTCTATTTCCCATTGTAATACTAGGTCCCGATCATTAAAATTTAATTGAAGACGGAAACATTTATAAGAAATAATAATAAATATTAGGTTACCTTTTAAACAATAAGTTAATGTACTTGAAAGAGATAAGAAATTTGTTGATTCATCATACGTGTGAATTTTTATTCTTCATTAAAATGATTGCAGTTTTAGATTTGTTAGACTTAAATATCAAATAGTGCCGCTCTATATATGTCGAGGGTACACTCTCTCGGACCCCTCATGGCTGGCTGGGGCCCTGAACTGGAAGCATAGCTTCCAAAAATCATATTTGCGCAGCGCTACGATCATCCCTGAAGCCTAATTGATACATATTAGTCTATTTTAGGTATTACGCGCACATATACACGGAGAGTCAGAGAGGGTAAATTGGAGCCCAGCAGGGAGAGTGTACGATGGATTATACATAGAGAGTAAGATAAAATAGAGAGTAAGAGAGTAAGACTTAGAGAGTAAGACTTTTGTAGATAAAAACTTTTGGAATTTTTGTAGATTATTCGTCTATCGAAAGGATATCGTGTGTGGCTCACGGACGAGCGGAAAGTGGAAATATCTTGTGACGTAAAGTTCTTAAACATTCGGGAAAAGCAGAAAAGTAATTACGAGGAATTTTACAACTCATCGGACACGAGGGAGGACGCCGAAAATGCAACGGAATTTGAGATTTCTGAAAATCCTAAGGAGATTAATGTGAACCCTGAAGAACTACGGCGGGAAAGAACGCGCCGTGGATCTGGGAGACCAAGAAAAATGCGTACAGCTTTCAGGGGTAGACCCAAATTTGTAATGAATTTACCTGCCTCTCCCAAGTTCCCATCAAACATGCACTTAAGGGATCTGACTCACATGAGTGGATAGAAGCCTCAGGAAGTGGGCTCCATAATAAAAAATTGCGCCTTGGGAATTGGTTGATCGCCCCACAAGCAAGGAAGTAATAGGAAGTCGATCGTGCTTAGAAATAAATGTAACCCGGATGGAAACTTAAGTAAAAGGAAAGCAGGATTAGTCGCACAGGGCTTTGCACAGCGCCCTGGAATTCATTTCAGCGAAACCTTTGCCACCGTAGCAAGACTTTCATCGATTAGGTTTTTGGTCGCACTGGCTGAAGTTCGCGGAATGCGAATCAATCATCTGGACGTAACTACTGCATATCTAAACGATGTACTCGAAGAAATTTTTATGGAAATAGTAGATCAATTGAAGGCCGCCCTGGAGGTCTTGTACATAGATCAGAAATCCTTCGGCGATGTTCAAAACAAAGCAAGGAAAATGTTGGGTGCCTTGAAACGTGGTGACAAAGTTTGTCGTCTGAAGAAAGCGTTATACGGCTTGAGGCAAGCCGGAAGATCATGGTATTCAAAGCTAGACAAAGCGCTACATAAGGTGGGGGCAGTGCCCTCAAGAAGCGACCCATGTTTATATTACTACGAGAGCGATAAGAATCTAACATTCATAGCCATTTACGTGGACGACATACTCGTGGCTTCGTCTAATCCAAATATCAGAACCAGATTTTGTGAAGGTTTGTCAAAAGAGTTTGAGACCAAAAATATGGGAGAAGTGCAGTACTGCCTCGGATTTCAATTCACGCGAAATGAAAGTGTACTTTGGCAAAGTGGTATTGCATCAGACCGGTTATATTTTGGAGTTATTAAGCTTCGGCATGTCCGAGGCGAAGGCCGTGAGTTCAATCGCTTTGTTCAATCGCGGAGATGGTCCTTTGACAGAATTTCTCGATGTTGACTGGGGAAACTGCGCGGTCGACCGGAAATCGTATACCGGGTTAATCATGACGTATAACGGGGGCCGATTTCCTGGGGATCGAAAAAGCAGAGATCCGTTGCCCTATCCTCTAAAGAGGCTGAATTTATCGCCATCTCTGAAGCAGGAAAAGAATGTTTGTATCTCCGTAAGCTAATGGAAGAGGTAGATCTCGATGAACATTCGAAAATTGTATTGTACAACGACAACATGGGCGCCATGTGTCTGACGAAGAATGAAATACTTCACAACCGAAGCAAACACATCGATATTCGATGTCATTTCATTCGCGACGCCGTGCTAAATAATCAGATCGAGATTAGGTATTTGCCTATGGCTGAAATCCCTGCTGATCTACTTACGAAACCCCTGCCAGGGCCTAGATTTCAAGAATTATTCAAGAAAATTGGAATAGCTCCGCCATAGCGAGGGGGAGTATTAAGAATTAATATTTCCGTTCTAAACCTATCATCGGACATTTATATTTCATTTGAATTATCATTGTTTCGTCTTACATTATTAAATATATTGATTTATCAGAATTCGAGTGCCCTTTATCCTTCGTAGAATTTAGCACTCTGCTTCAGGAAATGACTGACATATAAAATAAGTAATTATAGAATCGCTGTTGTGTATGAGAAGAAAAAATATGTATCATTCAAAATAAAATATACAGTCCACAAATTAGTTTCAATCATCAATATCAAAGCATTTTTCGTCTATTTGCAACCAGGATATATAGCTGGTAATCATAGAATTGGAATACATCAGTTTCAAGAAACGTATTCGTCATTCGAGTACGAGAATACACTATACAATCGTTATCAGTTACTATCAGTGCAACGCATCGCATTGCAAACATTGTCGTAATATTTGGATTCATTGAAGTGATGTATTGATCATGGGGGTGTGAGAACACACTATATAGTCGTTATTAGTTGCTATTAGTGCAACACATCAGTATTGAAAAGATCATCGTAATATTTGGATTCACATCGGACACTACGAACAACAGTCACATAGAAAATTGTTGTTTAGCAGTCCAGGGGTCAAAGGAGCAACAATGCATTCACATATAAACCAGTTCTGCTGTGAGTCGTTTCTATACTTTACTGTCATATATTTAGATCAGCTTTTATTGGTTACAGAACAAGTTTTTATATTGTACTTATCATAACAGTTGATATTCCGTTATTGATTAGAAAGCGAAGCATTGTCAATCGCAAACTAACAGCTTCACCACAACACATTAAGGATAATTTTCAATTTAATGAGTATAATGAATATAAAATAGCTGAGTTAGAAGTGCGTTTAGTAGATGCCGAATTATGTTTACAAGAATCTGAAGAAGCTCTAAATGAACTAAAAGTGTCTGTAAATGAAAGTCAGTTAGATATTCATAATATTTATAGAACAGAATTTCAAGCTACTTATTTTGCAACGATAGGGGTAGCAAAACAAACAATATTAAATTTGAGGTCAAATGAGGGTATTTCTAATCATGAGGGTTTGAATTCAATCAATGCTTTAACAAACAATTAGGATATAAATAGACATACATTAAAACCGCCACCAATTAAAATAAAAAAATTGGATGGGAACTTAGATAGATGGTTAGCATTTAGAGATACATTTCTTTCCCTTATTCATAGTAGAATGTTAGGTCCTATTGAAAAATTAGATTATCTTCGATCGAGCTTATGTGATAAAAGTAGTGTGTTTGTCTGTATTGAAGAATAATAGTTTTCTCATTTTCTCGGAGAAGGCAGCACATGTAATGTTGTGAACCTATATATACCAGACGAAGTATGAAAATAACACAGTCAGTAGAAGGACATTTCTATATATGAAATATATAAATAATTAAAATTTGATTGACTGTATATATAGTGTGCAACTGTCTGTTCTACGATAATAGTTTTCTTATTAATGCAGATTTCTGCGACAATAGGTCTTCTATTAAGAGCATACAGATTCGGGTTTAAAAAAATAAAAGCGTCAAGAGCATACAGGACGGTTTTAAAAATAGTTGTTATAAAAAATTTTAGAGAATGCTAAGGAAGCATATTGGCATACAAGCATACATGGAGTATATGTTGAAAATTCTGGCCCTTCACAAAGTCAGTTCCCATGGGCAAAAATTTGTATCCAGTGTTTGTCTCCTGTGAAAGCATGGCCGGTCCTCGTCGTCTGGTGATTAAGTTTGAAACTAAAGGTTGGTACACACTTGCATTTAGTACAAAATAAGTTTATTACATTTGAAATAAAGTTTGATGTTTGAGGTTATGTTTTAATAAGTTGATTGCATTTTAAACAATTTTTGTTGTTTGAGGTTTTGTTTTGGTATAGTATGACGCAATACGAGTAAATATTACGCAATATTACCTAAATCTTGTAAAATCAAAGATGGCCGCCGCCCCAGATCTAAATAAAAAGATATGTTGAGATGTGTCTAAACAAAGAAGTACGTGGTAGAGTTGTTTTTAAACAAAAAAATCACGTGATGGAGCTGCTTGTAAACACAAAAAGCACGTGGTCTGGTCCAAAGCACATGGTGACGCACCGCCCAAATATAGAAGGCTTCAAATTTGTAACTAGATGTAAAATAAAAGTAACTAGCTCAAAAAAACAACTAATGATCAGTATAAAATAAATGTCTAATAATATACCAGAACCGTATAAAGTTTTTTGAATAAAAACAAACTAACATCATTTGACAGTTATCATGAAGTATAACAGCTCGGAGAGCAATAAAATAGATGATGTTGATGTTGTATAACTAGAAACAAAAGAGTAACTACATTCTGAAACTAGATTTGAAACTAGAGGTGGATACACCCTTGCAGTTTTAATAAGTATATGCTACATACAGTTGATGAATATTAATTGACGCCGGTTTGACATGCGAGAAATGTACAAACCGGTTTCTTACTATCGACTCGTGTTTATAGTTCTTCTATTTAGAGTATGCAGGGTGGTTTTAACAATGAGCAACCGGTTTTCATGCAGGTTTCTGCGCCACTGCTTGCTGGCTCGGTGGGTGCTTGACATTCTGCGAGAGATGGTGCTAGTTGTTTATGTAGTACTAGGTAAGTTGCTATGAATGCGCATGTTTTATATGGAGCAACCAGCTGTTTCAATACGTCGGCGGTTTGAATGTCTAGAAATCCATATGCCGGCAACACAGATTCCCGCGTTATTGCTGGTTATAGAGGTGCTTGGTATTTTGCGAGAGATGGGGCTCGTCGTTTAGGTATTACTTAGGTACAGAAATGCATGTCTTAAATGTAAGCAACCAACAGTCTAAATATGCCGGTTTGAAAGTCGAGAAATCTACATACAGATAAAGGAAAGCTGTACATCATTGTTTAGCTTTGGTGCTGTGCATGCGGCGCATGATGGCGCATAATGTTTGATTATTATAATCGCAACAGATTTAGTGGGATCTGTGTCTTTATTAATAGTGTGGCTGAGGATTTGAACCGGCGTCTAGTAGAGCCAATTAATAGAAATAAAGGACACTAGTCACTGCACTACTTGCACGTATGGATATAATTGCTTTGTATGATGTATACAACAGGAATCTTTGCATACCTGTATGACGCGTCGTGTAAAAAAAAGACGAATATGCAGCGTTTTAAATTACCAGATCAGCAAAAGAATTAAATATTTTTATTTGTATGGACTGTCGTTTTTCAAATCTACGAATTACGTAAATGTATAAATACTTCGCTGAAACATAAAAATCAGTACATGTATGTTAACGTAAATGTAATATACTAATGATTTACTCAAGTTGTTTATAAGGCCAATCATTAGTATATTACATAAATGTAATACACTAATGATTTAGTCGAGCCTCTTAAGTATGTATATTTTGTAATGACATTTGCTACTAAAGATAAGTATGTACCGATATTTTAATTAAAATGTAATTAATTACTCATTCGCAATAAAACCAGATAATTTAAATGTGTTTAGATCAGATGAATTGTAACAATAATAAATACTCTCATTAGATTTTACTCATATGAAGATTTCATTACAATATTTATAGAAAGAAATAAACAATTAAACATTAAATTATATATTTTATAAATTTAAATAATATACAATACATAATTGAAGTTCTAATTTGTACCAGATGAACCAAAACCACCTTGACCTCTTGTGGCAACATTAAGAGTTGATACTTCTATTACTTCATGATAATATATCTGTTCGCAAATGGACTGTGCTCTGTGATCACCTTCCTTGATCTCAAATTGTTGATTGGATTGAATAAATAAAACCACTTTTACGACGCCACGCTAATCCTCATCCGCTACGCTCGCACCAACATCAATGGAATGTTTTGCAGCTATGCAAGATCATGGCGCGATCCTACCATAGCATGCTTCTGGAATTTGAATCTTAATACCAGTATCCACTATTTCTTTCCCTCGACTCGCAATAATAGAATTGTAAGCTATACTGAATCGTTTATTACTTTAGTGAGTCGTAGAAGCTTAATTGAAGTACAGTATTTATCGGGCATATTTAAATAAACCAAAAAAAGACGTGACAATAGAAAATATATTCGTAGATCATGACAGATCGAAAGCAAAACTCAGAACGAAAATAGCGGTGCCGGTATGTGACACTAATACATAGGTTTTGAGAGAAACATACGCAAAGCGATCAACTAGATGGTAGGTACTATAGATGCACAAAATTGCAAGGTTTCAACGCAAAACCTGTAAGAAAATATGTACATTGTCACAGAAGCACGCATCGAGTTGCAAGCAGACGGCAGAAAGTATTGACTTTATTCGAGGTCATAAAATGAGCATGTATGTAAGTACATTGTTGAAGAACTACGCAAGAACTTGTAAACAGTAAGCAGACATCAGAGGGGCAGCAGTTATTCCTTTATAGATTAGTCCATAGCTCCCGATTGCCGCCCGGATTGTATCAAAACAAATTAAAATACCAGGGGACTAACCACCAGAGGGCCAGCGGCCAAAAAACCAGTGACTTTGCATTAGACGGTGATAATACGGCTCTCCCGTTTGAAAGCAGAAACTTATATAAGATGTGAGAGAACCTTTTATCGTTCCAATGATGCAAAAGTTGTCAATATATGTGGGTGAACAGAGCTATCCGCGACTTGCGCCTACCTTCCAAACGATATTGGAAGTCCAACGATATCTAAAGATATGAATTACGTTCTAATATTGTTTAAGGTGTTTGTTCGTTCCATTCTCACAGTTCAAGAGGCAAAATGATCATTTTAGGGTTTCAAAACCTGTTGGAAACCATGGTGTTGGAAACCATGGTTTTGAAAAGCATGGGTTGGAAATTATGGTTTTATTGTTCGGAAATCAAGATTTTATAGTTTTATGGTTTGAAAACCAAGATTTAATGATTTTGTGGTTTGGAGACGATGGTTTTATGGTTCTCGAAATCATGGTTTTATGGTTGGGGACCAAGGTTTTTGTCCATGGTTTTGGAAACTATTATTTTATGCTTTGGAAATCAAGGAATCCCCAAAACTGTCGCTAACTTTATTAGATGGAAGACAAATATCTATAAGTGTATAATTCGTTCCAATAATGCAAATCTGTCAATTTGCGTGTGTGATCAAGAGTAGCATAAATAGTCATTAATATATTACGTACAGAATCGTAATTATATAAAAATTTTCCACTGATCACTGGTAACACACAGTAACACAAGAGGTTCTACATTTTCATTATTGTTCAGAATAATTTATCTGATAGTAGAAAATTTACGTTTTTAGAAGTTGCATAGTTCAATCATATTCCTTTGACTCTACACGTTATATGTTCTTTATTGTCCTCTAGAGAGATTGCATTATAACTATAGTTTTTGGGGCCGCCGCTAACAAATTCAGTAATGTAGCTTCCGGGTTCGTATGCTTCTAGTTCACCTATCATATCTCCG